>PVKS010006750.1:0-76604 GCA_004027875.1 Aplodontia rufa
AAGAAAGATTAAGGGATGGGAGGAGAGAGATAGAGGGGTATGTGTGGGGGACACTGAACAAATTGTATTGCTGATTTGTGTGCATCTAGCAATATCTGACAACTAATCTCATGATGATATAAAACTATAATGCACTAATAAATAAATAAATAATTTTTGGGATAAATAATTCCCAATTAGACCATGGAATAAGTAAAATTTAGAGAAACTGGCTTATCACAAAACATCAAGCACCTCACACTCGTCTCAGACACGGCCTGTTCCGAGATGTTGTCTTCATAGTCTCTCCAAGCAAAAACCAAGGTATGTCCTCACTCAGGCTTTTCCCATTGCTGTCTTAGCATTCTCTCTGTCATCTACCACACTGACCAAGTGCTAAGCAGCAACACCATTGTTTCTATTGAATTTTTTTTTTTAAAAAAGCAACAAAGTAAGAGAATGTTTTCCCAGATGGGAGACACTTGAGCCTTCATGCCATTCTGGAGCAGTCACCTCATACAGAGTTGCCAGGTGTGGTTGCACAGGTGTGTTCAGAACACTGCTAGTTGACTCACATCCTCAGAGTAGCACTGCCAATTTGGTTGCTAATGAGATAATTGCTAGAATGGCCTTGGGAAGACTTTGTCCCTTTTCACCAACAGAGTAAGACTAGAGCCTGATGCAGGAAGCTTTCATTTTTATGTGTACCTTTTATAACTTAGTAGGATTTTGGATAATTTTTCTATCATGATGCTTTGGTATGGTCAAATAAAGAATTTTGTAAGTGCATTTTTATTTTTTTTATTTTTTTATTTTTTTATTTTATTTTATTTTTTATTTATGCATTATAGCTGTACATAATGATGGGACTGGTTGTCACATATTCATAGATGCACACAATACAGCAATACAATTTGGTCAGTATCCACAGCCCCACACCCCTCTACCTCCCTCCTCTTATCCCCCTATCCCTTGCCTCTCTTCTTTTGTAAGTGCATTTTTAGAAGCAAAATACTTGACTGTGTTTCAAAGCCCAGTCTGAAAGTCAGTTTGCACGTATGTGTTATAAGGCAGTAAAGATGTCAGAAGTAAAGTGTATGTTCTTTTTTTCATTATATGTCATAGGTATTTTTGAACAAATGCTTCACAGAATCCCACTCTGTCATTTTAGAAAAGAAAAAAAGTGAAATGCAGAGAAGTTAAATAACTCAGATAAGGTCAATACTGAAAATGTGTGAGATCAAATTTAGGACCCTTAGCTCCCATTTCTTTTAACACAAGCCACTCTAAATTTTAAATGGGGGCAATCCAAAGAGCTTTACAGACATTCCTTTTCATTCAAGTACTCTACGGGAGAGGACCTGCAGGGGTATACTGTCTATTCTGCATTCTGAGAAAATGAGGACCAGTGGATGGTTTTCAATGAGGTGGATCCTGGGGTGACTGTGAAAATGGCAGTGGAATTAAGGAGTCTTGTTCAAGCTGGTGACAATCAATGCTCCATTCTAGGTGGTTGCTATTGACGGCATCATTAAATGTAACAAATTTTGTTTAGCTGTCATCCCTTCCACAGTGTGGCTGTTTTCTATCACTGACTGGGACTGGTGATAGGTAGGTGGATTCAAACACTTATCTTCACATCAGCTCTGTTTAGCACGATTTATGTGGCATGAGAAACATGATTTGAACTTAAAATCTTATTAAACACATAGCTGCTGTTTGTTCCTGTGTCCTACTTCTTTTATTTAATTGGGAAACAATTCTTTCCATTGTTTTCAAAAAGTACAACCTTAAGGGCTCTTCAGTAATCCAGTTAACAGATACCACACAGGAATATTTGAAACTGAAGCAAGTTTATTAGGAAATTATCTTTGACAATAGTAGAATGAAAAGTTTTTTTTTTGTTTGTTTAAAAAAACTCATGCTTATAAGGCAGAAGAGATTGACTTTCCTAATCAAGTGCTTTTAACAGAAATTTCATTGTATCATTAGGGGATGAAATTTCTAGACACATTGTTGCTCCTGGCAACTGCAGCATTAATATATCAGGAGGCAATAGACAAAGGATATCATTACCAACTCAGATAATGATTGAATAGCTTTCTTTTTCTTTTAGCACTGGTTGCTTGGTTTGCTCAAAATGGGACCTTTAATAATAGTCCAGCATTTGGCAAGCAGAACAGGGAGGTAAATACAGACATATGCACACATTTAGCCTTCTTTCAGTGGACAAGTTAATACGTAAAACAATTGCAAGTGACCTTGTTACTCAAAAAGTCAGCAAAATCAGGACATTTTGAGAAAGTAATAGTGTAGCTTTCATTTCTCCCTATTTTGAATTTCTCAATTTCTTTTCAAATTTAAAAATATCAGTTCTATAGATAGCGCAGAAAGGTCTGAGCTGAAATACGGAACCCTACTGGGAAGACTTATCATCACTAGTTTTAGATGTAGAATGGTCTTTAGAAATATTATTTTCAGGTTTTCTTCTCTAATTTAAATGGAAGATGAGGCAGATTGGCATTAGAGGTATTAGAGGCTAAATATATTGCTTCCTGGGACAATGTCTCAATAAAAAGCTTTAGGAATTCTCCTTCCTCTTTGAGTGCCAAATAGAGACACCCCTGCAATGCAGGCTTCCTGAAAGGTAACGCGTGCAGGTAAGCAAAACTCCAACATTCTGGCAAAAATGAAAAATTCTAACAACAACAAATGCTGGAGGGGCTGTAGGAAAAGAGGAACACTGTTACACTGCTGGTGGGACTGCAAACTGGTTCAGCCACTATGGAAAGCAGTGTGGAGAATCCTCAAACAATTAAGGATGGAACCACCTTATGACCCAGTTATCCCACTCCCAAAAAGAGTTAGAATCAGCATATTAGAGTGATGTGGCTTTATCAATGTTTATAGCAGCTCAATTTACTATAACTAGATTATGGAACCAACCCAGATGCCCCTCACTCGACGAGTGGATACAAAATCTTTGGTTCATATATACAATGGAATACTACTCGGTCATTAGAGAAGACAATATTATGGCTTTTGATATCAAATGGATGGAGATGGAAAGAATTATGCTAAGTGAAGTCTCCCAATCTCAGAGACTCAAGGGTCGAATGGTATCTCTCATCTGTGGAAGCTAGAATACATGGGGAAGCAGTATGTTAGATGGCTAAGCTAACAATAACTTCAAATTGTATGATTCTCAACGCAACAGGGGGATGACTCCCTAGGATACTTGTAGGCATAGGGAGGGGGACAAGGGGAGGAGGGTATAGGAAGAACTCCTAGGAGACTGGAGGGTGGGAATATGGGGGAATCATCTCAGAAGGAGATCTCTGCCCTCCATGAGACATCCATTTAACTCAGGAGTTCTTATGGGGGAAACAGCAACAGGGGGAACCCAAGCTGGACATCCATGATATGGCATTAGCCCTGGATAACTAAGTGTATATACATTGGCTCTTGAATGTTTGATAATGTTCCCCCCTCAGTTGTATCTCTATATCCATCTAATAAAATGTAAACAAAACAAAACAAAAAACTCCAACACTCTATCTGATCCTCAAGGGAAGGCATTCTTTACCTTGCTCCAGCTTCCTTATAAGAGTAGGGTTGTGATTCATCCCTGAATTTAAAAACACTGTTTAGAAATTATATGCACTTGAGATAGTGATTTAGGATAAAGAGAGAAATACTGAACCTTGGGGGAAACACCCTCAGACAATCGAGATGTAAAAAGCACGTTTGTAAATCTTGAGCAACACACCTTTGGCCTGAATGCCTTTGGCCTGTGTCCTTGACCCACACCCCTGTAAACTGAGGGAAATATGCAGGCAGAAGAGAACTGGAATGAAATTGTGCAAATCCATCTGGATCCACCTCCAGTCCAGCCCCTAATTCAGCCCTTCTATAAACATTGGACCCCCAGCCCAAGTTGAGGCTGCTTCTCTCTTTTGAGACAGCCCACATTCTCCCTTCTTAAATAAACCTCTGTCTATTGTTGTCCGGCTCATGCTGAAATTCTTTTCCATCATGTATGCTAAGGACCCTGATGGTCCTGAGTTGAGGTCCCCTCTATTTTGAGAACTCCTTGGACCTTTCTCTGGAGACATCTCTTCTCCCATGACACATTCTCTACATACATGCTGAATGATGGAGAATGAAGAAAAGCACTTTATACTTTATCTCTGTAGATCTTGTTCTCATTCATTTGCTCAATAAACATTAAGTACCTCCTGTAAGTGCCTGATCTGCATTAGGCACTGAGAATCCTGCTCTGATTTTAACACGCACAAAACATGTAAGCAAACTTCCATGTCAGAATTTCTTTGAGGAAGAACATTGATCATATTTATTTGGAAAAATATCCTGACAGTATTTGGGACTAGAAGGTGATTTCCTGGAGGTATGTGGGTGTTGCTGGATATACTAGGGGAGAAGGGGAGGGGAGTGGATTACTTCAATTACTTCAGGATAGGGGTTGAGGGAAAGAAGAAAAGTGGGGGGAGGGGAGAAGAGAGTAGAAGAAAATTTAGGAAAAGAAGTTGTATAAGATGTGTTCTCTTCCTGTGAGCCATCAAGTCCTTAGCAAAAATATAACTTCATGTCCAGCCTTTTCGGAGTGGCAGCCACATGTTTTACACACACAGAAATCATTTATTCTTCACAACAATCCTCTGAGGTAGGTGCCATTATTTTCTCTCTCCCTTTTTTTTTTTAAATAAATCTCTCAGTCCCTTTTATAAAAAGTTGCTCTTGAAACCAATCATTACTTGCATGTATAATCATCAACTCTGAACAAAATATAAATTATAACTAGTAACTGGAATTTACCTAGATGAGTTCTGGCTGCTTTTTAAAAAATGCATATATAGTTTTTCTTTATAGATAAGGATGTAAATCCAGAGAGATTGACTGATGGAATCAGATGGCTCTGCCAGAAGTACTAAAGAGGGCTCCATAAAAGAGACACTGCAGGTAGAGCTGAAGGTGTGGAGCCTCAGGAGCATGGCATGGAGGCAAACACACACTCGGCTCAGGAGCAGATTCCGTGGGCCTGCAAGTCACATGCTTAGACAGTGGCCCAGCTGAGGTGGCCAGCTGGAAAAGAAAGGCCTTATGTACCATCTCCCATGAGATTCACACTGGGCATCAGACCTTCCCTGCTTCTGTTTCTCTCTCTTTGTCCTCATGAAGTCTTCTTCTCTAACAAGTGAAGCTGCTGTTTAATGAACAATCCTGTACCTAATTAACAATTGTGCAGGAAAAGCATAGAGCCTATACAAGGGCCTAAACTAGCCTGGGATCATGTCTGAGAAGCCTCTTTGAGGAACCTTTATAATGAGGCACAAAGTAGGATCTGGCCAGATGAAGGATGGGGTTATGGAGTTGAGAGAGTGGAAGGATGCACGCCAGGTCAGGTTTCCCGAGCAACTGGACGAGCAGATGCAACATAACTAGACGTAGGAAGGTGCAGGAACCCTTGAAGGAACCACAAAAAGCTGATGTGGGTGAGGGGAAGAGGTGATGCTCTTCCATGGTGGGAAAGCTAGGGATTTGGGGCTTTCTGCTATGTAACGAACATCAGTGCCCAGCCTGCAGGAAAGTCACTGTTTTGTTGTCAGAAGCCAGCACAGTTGCAGGACCACAGGACAAAGTTTCCTTGGAGAAAAGCCACTAGTGAGCCATAAGGTGCTGAGGGGTTGTGAAGATGAGGCAGCATGAATCAACTCCTCCACTACACTGTATTAGCATACTGAGGATATCGAACAGCTAGAGACTTGTTGCTATTTTAAAAAGTATTTTAAATAAAATATTAACTTAAAAAGCCCAGGAGTCATAGCATTTTTCAGAGCAGTAATAGTCTTGTTTCCCTGATGCTACATCTTTCCTACGATAGGCCAACTTCTTATAAACAGACTTATAACTGGAAAATTAGGCAGGGGAGTTTACATCAATTATCTGTGCTCTGGTGGGTCTGCCCAGAAAGACTATGACTTTGCTCTTCTTATAATTCTGCCATTCTTGGCAGCTACTCTTAGGTTGCTTGAAATGGTGGTATAAATTTTTATGTGTTTGCATTGTACTTTGTAGCTCAGAACTTTTCTTTCTTATCTTTTGAAGCCATAATTCTGAAGAAAGGTCAAGATTGGAACCAAGATTTGAAGGGTAAGAGGGCACTGGGTGTGAGCAACTGTGATTGGCATAATGTCCAAGGGCACGGCCCCTAGCAGAAGCATCTGAACCAAACGCTAGATGGGAGGCAGCACTGCAGGTCTCGTGCTCCCATGACCTACGTGCTTGGGACCACACTAAATTGATGCTTTAGTACCTGGACAAGATGGCATTGGCCAATGACCCCCTATGAGAGTGGTGCCTCTCCTTAAGAGAAAGGTGAAGGCCACAGGATTGGGCATAGAGGGGAGTCATAAGAAGCTTTTGTAGGACCATGTGCAAAAAGACCTGGAGGCAAAGCCAGAGTCCCAGAGAGCATGTTGAATACACAGTGGAGAACTGGAGAGGGCTATGAGGCCATGGCTGGGAATGGGAAGAATTACTATCAAGATACTCTGAAACAGACCAGGAAGATCAATGTCTGTCCTTGTTTTTCCACAGCAGAATGGCAAGCCTTCATTGATTCTGCACAGAAAAATAGGACAAAGATTGAGAGGCTGATTTATAGCTGCCCCAAGCTGAGCCCTGCTCTGGGACCAGCAGGGCTAGAGTCAGCACTGAAGGCAAGGAGGGGTGTGTGGCTTCAGATGAGCTGGCCACATGCCACGAGATCAGAAGGTTGTCTGCACACACTTACTCACACACATTCACATTCACACAGTCTCCTTGGAGAAGGAACTGTTCTACTGTTTGCAGGCTCATGGAAAAGCCAGGGCTTGCCGTTCATGGTTTATTTGAATACAGTGTTTACATAATAAAACTTTTATTTTAAAACCTAATAATCTTGTTCTCAGTCTGAACTTTCTTCTGATTTATGGACTCAAAATGTAAAACCCAGGGGCTGGAGCAGTGCCTAAGCAGTTATGGCGCTTGCCTGGCATGCTAGAGGATGTGGGTTCATACCCCAGCACCATGTACACCATGAAGTATCAGAGCAATGAAAGGCATATGAAAAACTAAATAAAACGGATTCTCTCTCTCACTCTCCCTCTCTATTAAACAAACAAACCAAAAAAAAAAAAAAAACAACAAAAAAATGGTAAAACCTAAAAGTTCTGGCTATGTGAAAAAAAAAAAAAAAAGTAAGAGTCATCCACTTAGAGCTCATACTTGATGCCATGTGGGCGAGTGAGTTGGGCCACAGTCAGAATAGAGAGAATGACTGAAAGGTTAAGGACAGAACAGTGAGTACAGCCTGTCTAGGGGATTGATTCCTCTGCAGTGTCCCAAAGGCAGGCACATTTCCAGGTGGGAGTGCTTAGGAAGAGCAGGACAGATAGCACTGTGGGTTGGGATGGATGTGACTACCAGACAGAAGGATGGATGCTTTACCCAGGCAGCTCAGGAGAAATCTCTATAGGTTAGGGAGTCTAGGAGGAACTATAACTTTTAATTCTTGCACAAAGTGTATGCATTAGGTTAGATTTTTTTTTCTTATTATGTGAGATTGTGACTACCTGCTAATTTACATGTGCAATAAGAGGAAGAAAGGGACTAATGAACTACAAAGCACAGATTTATAACCCTTTCATTCTATTTTGTTTTGTACCTTTATTTTTTAAAACAAGCGAGGACAGGGCCATCCTTTAACAGCAGTTTGTTGAGCTTCACCCATTGGCAGGTGATTGTGGTGTATTGTTGCCCAAAGGACATAGCAACTTACCTGCTGCAGCTTCTTTGTTGGGAAATAATTTGTTGTCAACTGCCACGCTGATGTCATAGAACACTTCATCTTCATCTCGGTCAGCATCAAACTGGGGGAAATCAGGACAGACAAATGTGGAACGTGAGAACACATAAATCAGTTCAAAATGCAATGAACGTGCCCTACAACACTGTCTGTATGAAGCAGGACCAAGTAGTAAAGCATTCAGATCTTTAATTAGATGTTTAGAGGGGTTTAAATCCCAGATTTCATATCCAATAAAAAGGGCATTAGGAAGTAAATGTATAGTACTTTAGGTTAAGAAAGTGTGTAACATATTCTCTTCACATACAAAACAAATCTCCTTGCCAGGTATTAGAGATCAATCCCAGAGCTTTGTACTTCCTAGGCAAGCGCTCTACCACTGAACCACATCCCCAGCCCTTTTTCAACTTTTATTTAGAGACAGAATCTTGCTACATTGACCAGGCTGGCCTAAACTTGTGATTCTGCTGAGTGGCTGGGATTACAGACATGTGTGACTGTGCCCCTCATAAAGCAAGCTTTGAAAAAATAATGGAAATTTATTTCTGGCCTTCTGACTTAGTTTTCAGAGTAAAAACATGAAAATGTATAGTTATAAACAACAGGGGACATATTTTCTAATTTATTGTTCAAAAAGAAATTATATTTAAGATACTGTACTGAATACTACAAGTACTACATTACAGATATGGTCTATAAACACTATAGATTCAGACGTAACAAAAATTAAATATTTATTTTTACTATTCCATAACATTTGTAAAATCTTTTTTTTTCTTATGAAAGAGAGAGAGAGAGAGAGAGGAAGTCAATTTTATTTATTTTTCCATCTGGCCTTTGTTTCTCTGACACTTAGTTATGTAAGTGGTGCTGGGGTTTGAACCTGGATTCTAGTGCATGCCAGGCAAGTGCTCCAATGGCTGAGCCACCACTCCAGTCCCACAAAATCTTAAATATCTTAAAATAATGTGGTTATGTGCATGAATCTGCTATTTCCCAAGATGATCAATAGTTTAAAATGCATCTTTTTGTTTTTTAAAATGGCATTATTGAGTTATAATTGATATACAACAAGCTGCTTGTATCTAAAGTGTACGGACTGTCTAAATTCTGATATCTATATATACCTGGGAAATAATCATAAAATCAAAATAGTGAAGATTATTTTCCCCAAAAGTTTAGAATTCTTTTTCCTGCCCCCCACGCCCAGGTACCATTGATCTGCTTTCTGTTAGATTATTTGCATTTTCTAGAATTTCATATAAAATCAAAAGTATTCAATCTTTTCTGTCTGGATTCTTTCAGCACAATTATTTTGAGATTCATCAGTGTCATATGTATAGTTTATTCCTTTTCAGTACTTGGTAGCATTCCACTGTAGGGAATGTTCTTAACCTCATCCCAGGTCTCTTTCAATTCAGACACTGTAATTTTCATCTCCGGGCTTTGATTTTAATCCTTGTGTGTGTGTTTCTGGGGATAGAACTCAGGGCCTTGCACATACTAGGCAAGTGAGTATTCTACTTCTGTGCTATACACCCAGACTTCAATCTTTTTTAAAAAAAAACTATTTTCCACGTATCTAAGTTTTTCATTATCTGAAATGCAATTATAATAGCTATTTTAATACTCTTCTCTGCTAATTCTAACATTTGTGTCAGTTCTGATTGATTTTTACTCCTCATTATGGAGAATGTTTTCCTGTTTCTTTGCATGACTGGTACTTTTTTTTTTTTTTAATGTCAAGCACTGACAATTTGAGCTTGTTAGATGCTAGGTATTTGTGTATTCCCTATAAATATTCTTGAGTTTTGCTCTGGAATATAATTTAGTTATTTGGAAACAGTATAATCTTTCAAGATTTGCTTTTAAGATTTATTAATGTGGGGCAGAAAAGTGCTTAGCTTAGGGTTACTTATTTCCTTCTTAGTCCTCTCTCCAATCACTTGTGAATGAAGAGTTTGCCCAGTCTGGCTGGAGGAAAAAGACATGAGTCCAGTTCTGACCAGAGCACCTGTAAAGTTCCTTCTTACCCTTTCGGGTGGTTCTTTCTTGGCTGGAGGTAATTTTCTAATGTGTCTGCACTGAATAGGACTCTGCTGAATACTCTACTTATCTCTAGAACTGTCTGTACCATGCTCTTGTTGCTGATACTTCTGTCCTGTGAACTCAAGTCACCTTAGACTTGGACTCTTGGGTCCATCTCAACACACAGGCCCAGCAACCTCCACACGGGGCCCTTTCCCTGCACTGCAGCCTGGAGACTCTCCAGGCAGTCAACTGAGGAGTGCACAGGGCTCACTGCACCTAACTCCCTTCTCTCTGGGATACCTTCATTGTTTGATAGCCAGTGTTTTGAAAATTGTTTTGCTAAATTATTTATTTATTGAGCTGGAGTTGTGGTTCAGCAGTATCATGCTTGCCTGGCATATGCGAGGATCTAGGTTCAAACCCCAACATCACATATACAACTGAGTATCGGGGCAATAAAGACCAGATGAAAAACTAAATACAGTTGATTCTCTCTTTTTCTCTCTCTCACACTCTCCCTTTGTCTCTCTTTGTAAAAAAAGACAATAAAATTATTCATTTATTTACTTATTCATTCTTTGATTGTTTCATGTGGGAGGGAAAATTCAATTTCTTTTTATTCCATCTTGGTCAGGAGTGAGAAATATCAACTCTTTAGTGTTAAATATTATCTTAAAGATATTTCGTATTTAAAAGATTTATTCCTTCATGTTTTTCTTTTTTTTTTTTAAGAGAGAAGGACATGAGAAAGAGAAAGAGAGAGAATATCAATTTTTATTGAGTTTTTCACATGGCTTTCGTTGCTCTGACACTTAGTTGTGTACGTGGGTGCTGGGGTTTGAACCCATGTACTCATGCATGCCTGGCAAACGCCATAACCGCTGAGCCACCACTCTAGCCCCTCCTTTATATTTTTCTACAGAAGTGTTTTTTTTTTTATTATTTCTTATGAGAGAAATTTAGGAAACTAAGTTGGAAATTTACTTCCTTACTTTCCCTAACAATTAAAACACAGTCATGAGGGGAAGACAGCACTGTGGAAAATTAAAGTTCTCTAATCCAGATTTTACAAACCTCCACGGTTGTATCCATTCTGTCAATGGGTTTAACGAATTTACCAAAAAAAAAAAAAAAAAAAAAAAAAAAAAAAAAGTCAAAGCCTATCTGTTTGGTGCTTTAAGCTTTCTGTATGTCATATTAGCCCTTGGGAAAGATGAGGCAGATAGTTTTACTTATACTTTATGGGTATGGAAATATCTACCTAGAGACATGATGACTTTCTCAAGTCACACAACTAATGAATAAAAAAGCTAGGACTTGAACTGGAGATGACTGACACTTTTCTGTGATCACCACAGTAGGACAAATATGGCCTTCTGCTCCAATAAGTATTAACACAGCCCTGTTGTAAAAGCTAGAGGAGAAAAGCAAGTGGTGGTCAAGGCACGTGTAATGTAGTAAAAACACCATTAGTACTACCTCAATGGCCAGCTTTCCACACCCATATACAGTGATGTGTTTTTCCTCTCAAGATGCTTGCTATCTGTCATTGGGAATGTCTGCTAAACAGGCTTAGTTTAAATTTTTTATTTTTGAACTTTTGAGGGATGGGTAACAGCACATCATTTAATAAAAGGATGTAAACTTATATGTTGTCCAGGACTCCCTAGAAAATGGAGATTAAGGCAAAATTTACAAATTAAACACTTGATTTGTGTGTGTGTGTTCCCAAGGCAATAAGTATGAGGGAAGAAGGGAAGGGAGGCTGCACAAGAAAACACAGCTGGTAGCTTGGTTTCAGAAAGGATAAGTGAACTACTACATCTTGGAATGGTCTGCGGGGAGAAGGATGGGGAGGAAGTCATCTGCTGACTCCTTTCAGCCTCCTGTCTTTCACTGGCTTAAGCTTTCCCTATGAGGAGCTGGGTCCTCCACTTCTTGTCATGTTGCCCAACCTCTTTAGGCAATCATCAAAAACTAGACCCTGTGCCACAGGGAACCATGCAGCAGCTGAAGCCAGAAGTGCTGAAAGGAGCAAAGGCTATGTGACTAGGTCTGGTTAGGTTTGGGACTTAGAGGTCCACTGTGGTGGAAATGGTGAGGCCCAGCTCTCCATCCTGAGGAGATTGTCCAGGATCATCAGTGATGTCAGGAGATGCACTAACAGGCAGGCACTGGTGGACAGGGCTCTTCACTCAAGAAGCAACAAAGACCAGGGGGCACATGAGGTCACATGAGGCAGGGGAGGCTTGTGAACTGGCTTAAAAGAGCTAGTATTTGCTTGACATTTTCTGCTCTCCCTTTCAGCAGCTGTCTCATTGTGAGCAACTATTTCTTAGAATCTATACACTGGAGGCAATAATATCCGTAAGATCTCAAGAGATGGTTTATTTAATGCACCAGTGTGACAAAAACTGTAGTTCTTTTTCTTTTTGAGTCCCTGGAGATGAGGGAATATACCCCACAGATACTTGTTTCTGTATTATGTGTGTGTACATGCACAGGTACACACTCAATGTACATGCACACACACATGTACCCACATACACATGTGCATGCTCATACATGCAAACTTTTTTTTTTATCTTGGGGTTATGGAGGGAGGAACACAGGAAACTTTGAGAATTTCTAGGTTATCTATATTATCCAAGTGATTTGAACAAGGAATTTTTTTCTTTTTCCATTTTTTTTTACTGGTTTTTAGGTGTATATAATAGTGAGATTCATTGTTACATGTTTATACATGGACACAATACAATAATATAATTTGGCCAATATCATTCTCAATTATTTCCCTTTTCCCTTTCGTCTTCCCTTCCCCTAGTCCTCTTCCTCTACTCTATCAATCTAAAATTTGATTTTCATGAGATTCCCCTCAGATCTTTCTTTTCCCTAGCTTCCTCATATGAGAGAAAGCATAGACCTTTGACATTCTGAGTTTGGCTTATTTAGCTTAACATAATGGACTCAAGTACCATCTATTTTCCTGCAAATTACATAGTTTAATTCTTCTTTATGGCCAAATAAAACTCCATTGTGTATATATATCACATTTTCTTTATCCATTCATCCCTTGATGGATACTTACATTGGTTCTATAGTTTGCCTGTTGTGAATTATGCTGCTATAAACATGAGTATGCATGTATCACTGTAGTATGATGCCTTTAATTCTTTAGGATAAATACTGAGGACTTGTATACCTCGTCATATGGTGGTTTCTTGCATAGTATATTGATGAACCTCCACACTGATTTCCATAGTGGTTGCACTAATTTACAGTTCCACCAACAGTGTAAAACATTCCTTTTTCTCCTCATCCTCTCCAGCATTGATTATTGTTTGTAGTTTTTTGACTACCATTTTGACTGATGTAAGACAGAAATCTTAGTGTAGTTTTGAATTAGATTCCTCTAATTGCTAAAGATAATGAACATTTTTTCATATATTTGTTGGCCATTTGTATTTCTTCTTTTGAGAAGTGTCTGTTTAGTTCGTTTGCCCATTGATCAATTGGATTATTTGTTTTTTGGTTTTTGAGTTCTTTATATATTTTGGATATTAATCCTCTGTCAGAAGAGTAGCTAGCAAATATCTTTTCTCATTTGATAGATTCTCTCTTCACTTTCTTGTTTGCGTCGCTGTGCAGAAGCTTGTTAATTTGATGTCATTCCATTTATTAATTCTTGGTATCATTTCTTGAGTTTTAGGGGTACTATTGAGAAAGTTGTGCCTGTATATTGGAAATTTGACCTTACATTTTCTTTTAGGAGTTGCATTATTTCTGCTCTAATTCCTAGATCTTTGAGCGATTTTGAGTTAATTTTTGTGCAGGGTGAGAGATAAGGATCAAGTCCCATGGATAACCAGTTTTCCCAGCACCATTTGTTAAAAAGATTGTCTTTTCTCCAATGTATGTTTTGGCACCTTTGTTAAGGATCAGATGACTGTAGATATGTGGGTTTGTCTCTGTATTTCCTAATTTGTACCACTGGTGTATGTGTCTGTTTTTGTGCCAGTACCATGCAGTTTTTGTTACTTCAGGTCTATAGTATAATTTGAAGTCAGGTATTGTGATGCCTCCAGTGTAGCTTTTTTGGCTTAGAGTTACTTTGTCTATTCTGGGTCTTTTGTTCTTCCAAATAATTTTAGGACTTTTGTGCAGTGAGAGAGGTAAGGATCTAGTCTCATTCTTCTACACATGGACAACCAGTTTTCTGAACACCATTTGTTAAAAGGCTGCCTTTTCTCCTATCTTAGGTTTTATAGAATTCTATAATTTTTTTTATCATAGGAGGTTTTTTAAAACCTCCTTGAATGGATTTATTCCTAGGTTTTTAATTTTTTTCCTGAGGCTACTATGAATGGAATTGTTTTCCTGATTTCTTTTTCTGTGGATTTATTATTGATGAATAAAACATCACTTATTTTCATATGTTGATTTTATATCCTGCTACCTTCCTGAATTTGTTCATCAGTTCTAAAAGTCTTCTGGTGGAGATCTTTGGATCTTTTAAATATGAGATCATACCTTCTGCAAACAGTGATAACTTGACTATTACTTCCTTACTTTTATTCTTTTTCATTTTCTTCCCTTGTCTTATTGCTCTGGCTAGAATTTCTAGTACTATATTGAATAGGAGTGGTGAAAATGCACATCTTGAACAAGGGTATTTTTAGTTCTGGCACAGATTGAAACACTTGATTGCACAATCCAAGAGGCAAAGGTAAAACAATTTATGAAATAATTTAACAAATATTTTTTAGTATCTATTATGCACTGGGGTAGACTCTTTAACTGATCATCTTGGACAGAGGAACATGGGGCTATGAGGAATGCAAACAACTTTTACATAGTGTACTGATATGTAAGCTCAACTCTGGGATTATGCAGATGTCAATGAAGCCAATGTAGTCTCATATCACAACCACAGAATTAAATTAGGCTTCCTCATTTTCTACAAGATTCCACTTCTATAACTCCAGACTGGCATGGGCTTTTCTTTCTATTCTTTTCACCAATGTTACATCATGGGGATCCTGTGGAGGAGTCTGATTGAATATTATCACAAAAATTACCATTTAATCAACAAAAACTTTTACAAAATGAATCAAACATTTAAATTATTGAACATTTTATTATTCATTTTGCAGAAATCATATACAAAAGTTTTTTTAAACAAGAGGGAGAGAGAGAAAGAAAGAGAGAGAGCACATGCAACAGATAGAGAGAGAGGAGTTAATTTTATTTTTTCATCTGGTTTTTGTTTTTCCTCAGCTTAGTTGCATATGTGAAACTGGGAAGCAGACCGGGGTCCTCATTCTTGCCAGGCAAGCACACTACTACCGAGTCAACTGTCCAGCCTCTAAAAGTAGTTCTTAACTAGGAGTGATCCTAACTCCCTAAGAAGTGTAACAAATTTAGGAGACATTTACGGTTGTTACACTTGCAGGGGGTGGGGTGGAGAGACTACTTGCCAGGGATGCTGCTAACTATCCTACAGCACTCAGGACAGCCTGACTCCAACAAAGAATTATACCTCCTAAAATGTCAGTAGAGCCCAAACTCTGAAGCCCTGATATACACCGAGGCATTCTTGGCTCTAGGATTTCCAAACAGTATGTTGAAATGCAAGCAGTACTATTCTTTTCTTTTAGTGTGTGAAAAGGTTTTTGAGCTACAATAATCTGGGATGCTAACTTTAAAACACAAAGGATAGAAGAAGTGATAAAGTTGAAAGAGCAGTATAGGTAAAGAGTGGTGAGACTTCCTAGAAATGAAGATATATTTACATACATGGGTCAGAAGTTTCAGGGGGATATAATTATGCAATAATAGACTAAAGGTCTAAAGTTGCTCTTAATTCTGAAATTCTGTGATTTAGACAGACATTTTGTTTTAGGAGATTATTATTTAATGCTTAGTAATCTTAGGTAAAGACTTTTCTTACTCTAAGAGACAAAACTCATAGAACATGCAATCAGTAGGATCTGCTTTATATCATTTAACGTAGGAGGGTTGGGAAGGCTAATTGGAAGTTTCAAAATGAAATGCTTACCAAATTTCCTAATTCACTCACAACATGTTTTAATTGGAATAATAAGTGATATAACAGCTTTCAAAAGCATATACAACACATCTAGATTAGGAAAGGAAATTATAGTAGAGGGAATAGAATTATGCACCATCCATCCAAGGAGTAAGAGGCAGCGATAATTTACATTTTTAGTGGCAGAAATGAGTTTGTTTTCTTTGCCTCTGATTCTCAGAACTCAATAAGCTGCACAAATTATCCCCACCTGAACAGGGCTTTCCATATTCTTACCTCTGCTAGCCAGCAATGATTCATAACATATCCCAAATGGATCCAAATAGGATGCTACTAATTCAGTCTCTACTTCAAGATTACACCTTTGATTAAACTCAGGTCTATATCCCATTTTTTTTCAGTTGAGGAGGAAATAAATGACTCTATTATTAGTGTTACTTCAGTATTATATTTCCCGTAAGCATCATTCTCTAAGTTAAAAATTAACTTCTTGAAATTTTGCATTCTCCCTTGTTTCATGCAGGGGACTTAATTAAGCAAGTTTTCCACAAGTGGTTTTGTCATTTATTTCTGGAGATCCCTCAGTATGGAAAACAAAAACAAAAACAAAAACAAAAACCTGGCCCTTCAAATGTTCCCTTTTATATATTTGTAGATATTTCTCTAAAAGACTGATTGGTTAGTGTTCTCTTTGCAGTGTCTCTAACCCCAAATTGGAACTTGCACTAAAAAAATAATAATTTAAATACTCATGGTGCCTAGAGTGAAATACATAATTATCAGTGATGGAATAATGACCATTGGTATTACTTAGCAGAACCATGTTTCTAAAGCTTCAAAATTAATCATAAAACTTGAAAGAGAAATACTTAAGTGATGTAGTGGGTGGGTGGGTTGGGACATTTTCCAAGAAAACCAAAGTAGTCCCATGTTTTAGTAAGAATTCTTGTGTGTGGCCCTGTGGAACCAAGCTCGGCAGAATTTATTATTTCTTAACAGAATGAAATAAGGGATAGGCATGAAAGAATACAGGTCTAAAAATAGACATGATTGTATGCAAAGAGATGGATACCGAACACTTGAAAGCTGTGCATATGTGAGTGAAAGATTAGTGAAAGAAAGATAGCCTTCTGCATACAATCTTATCTAACTGAATATTCAGATTATGAACAGCATCTAGAAGATTTGTTGGGAACAGTCAACACAAGAAAGAGATTCCAGAGAAAACTGTTATGATATTTATGAAATTTTAAAAAATTCTCCTTGAACTTGAAGCTTTAAAAATATAGTGACTTTGAGCTATTTTTACTATAGAAACCTAGAAAAGAGGGCTAACTCAAGATGATTTTGATTACTCTTACAACGTTTAGCTCAAATAACATTTTCCAGAATTTTGTCAGTACTCAGCTTTAACAGGGCTCTAAATAAAGTACCAGTAACACTGTTCATTGAGCAATCACTATGTGCCACACGCTGCATTAGACGTTTGCTTTATACATTTTAATTACTCAGTCACCACATAACATTATAAAACATGCATCAGTCTCATTTTACAGATTCAGAACTAAGCTTCTGGACTGTGAATATAGCTCAAAGGTAGAATGCTTGCCTGGCGTGAGGAGGCCCTTGGGTGAATCCCAAGCGCCACAAAATAAAAACAAACAAAACTGAGCCTCCAAGAGACTAAATTGCTTATGCAAGGTAATGTAGTGGCAGAGCCAAGATCCAAATCCACATCTGTTCACATCAAGTGTGAGCCCAACCAGCTGCCTTAGATCTTAGCGGGGGACTTGCAAGATGAAGAGTTCTCTTAGAAGTACTGTAGAACAGAACCCAAAGAAGTCTCAGAAGTCAAGCCAGGTCCAGGTGCAAAATATGCAAACATTCTTCATCTTATTCCCTGTTTGGGGAACATAGTAGATGATTTTATTTCTCTGCATGACACTATGCCATGCTGGGTGGCTGTGGTTATTGGCCAAAGTTCTCTCAAGGCTGGCCAGGACCATCAGGAGGAGTAAGGGCAGGGCAAGTTGAAAGTAACACGCAGGTGACGTCTCAACTCCTGAAAGAGCTCTTTGTGGGTTGTGAGCCTAAAGATACCAATTTCCCAGGGAAACTGGCTACTGCTGAGCCATCCTTTGTCTATTATTGATTCTAGTTGTACTCCATAACAGCCTTCTAAAACTTCTCTCTGTAAACTATCCTGTCTTTTACTTTGTTGTGAGGACTGAGAGTATCTAGTGTGGATTCTGTTTTTCAGGTCACTATCAAATCTCCCTCAGGAATCAGAGGAAGAGCAGACATGTCTCCTTCCCAATGTCCTCTCTGGTGTGGGGGAACAGATTTCCAATATGGGTCTTTCTGTGGTTGGACACTTCCTGGAGAAGTGGCCCTGGTTCTGTCCCATTGTCAAAGGACATGGCCTCAGCTTAACCACCCTTTCCAACAGGTCAGTCATGGTTTCTGTTCTCCATGGCTCTGCTGATTAGAGGAAACACTGAAGACTCCTTTTCCAGACCTCCTTGCTCTGACTGTCTCATTACCGGTATGGTGGGTCCAAAGTCAGACCATCCCATGTGGGAGGGTGCTGCAAAGAGAGCAGCAGTAAAGTACAAAGAATCCAAGCTGGTTGTGGGCACCTGAGTCTGGAATGCTTCTTTTTTGTTTTCTCTCTCTCTCATTAAACGTTTGTTTTAATGGGTCTCAAAATTCTGCGACAGATTTTTGGTCAAGCTGTTTCCATTAAAAAGTACTGGGGCTAAAGTGGTGGCTCAGTGTTTATGGCACTTGGCTGGCTTTCTCAAGGACACAGGTTTGAACTCCAGCACCACATACACAACTAAGTGTAGAAGCAATGAAAGTCACATGAAAAACTAAATAAAATTGATCTCTCTTTCTCTCTTACTATCCCTCTCTCTCTTTAAAATAAATAAATAAATAAATAATAGTACTGATTTTTAAAAACAAATAATTTAAATCTCTCTCTCTCTCTCTCTCACACACACACACACACACACACCCAAAATGGTCCACAAAACATTTTTCCTTTCCTTCTGAAGATTTTATGATGCATTGTTATCATTAACCAATCTTTTACTATTAAACTTAAATGGCCAATTTGAGACAAACAGTTCTGAGTCCATGGCAGGTATTAGGGGTAATATTCATTTAGCTTTCTGAACTTTCTGGGCAGTCTTGGTGATCTTGCCAGATCCAGCAGCCTTCTTGTCCACTGCTTTGATGACACCCATAGCAACTGTCTGCCTTATATCATGAACAGCAAAATGACCAGAGGAGGATAGTCAGAGAAGCTCTCAACACACATGGGCTTTCCTGGAACCATATCAACAATGGGAGCATCACCAGATTTCAAGAATTTAGGACCATCTTCCAGCTTCTTATCAAAACAGCAATCAATCTTTTGGGCAGCTTCAGGGGCTGGTTATTTTGCAGACTCAGCTGCAGCTCCAAAGCAAACACCCTTAGTCTGACCAATGCCCAGATCACGAATGGATATCACATACCTGAGACACTACTCAACGATTTGTAGATGCTATGAAAAGAATCTTTTAAAATTAAGTTACTGCAGAAAGCACATAAAAGATACATATATTCTAAAGAATGTAGCTAAAATAAACCCCTATTTAGTAAATGCCAACAGGATTTAAGATATTATTAAGATGATGTTGATTAGATGATGCATTGCTTCTTGCTCAAAAGAAACAGATTTGTTGTTGCCCAGAAAGTAGGTTGATATAATAGATTTTGTCAAATAAATAAAGCTGTAGAACACATCTTAGGATCAACATAAATTCTATACAAACTCTTATACCTCCTACATCATGCAATTCAATTCAATAAAGATCTATTGAACATATCCTTTATGCCAGGTGTAGTATTGGGCCTTAGGGATACCTGGAAGGAAGATTAAATCATGCTAGCTTTTCTATAGTTATTAATTCATGAATGAAGACCAAAATACTTCAAAAAGACTTGGCAAAGAAAGGGTTAAAATGAGCCAATGGAGAAGAAACCATATGCTCATTGCAGATAACAATTACATCTCACATTTCTTATTTTTCGTCTACTGCACCTAGCAGCATTCTGAGCCCAGCAGGTAGACAACAAACACTTGTCAAACTGAGCTAACTAGAAAATTAAATTAGTAAAAAAGCCTTCTTCCCTTTCTATTTTCTCTTCTTCCCTCCTCCCAGGATTCCAGCAATTTGAGGCTTTACAAAACTACAAAGTAGTGGTGTGAAGATTTAAACCTTTGCCAGGAAAGATTCCCAAATAAAGAAGTTAGAGCCAGATTTCAGCCTCATGTGACATTTGGTACCTTTCCTAATTACAGGCTCCATTCTCTCTGAAGCTCAAGTGTCTCCCTGAAAGCCTGACAAAGCCACTGTGTTGCCAAAGCACCAGACATGTGACTAGGGGCTAATTTAGGCCTTTGATCACATTCTGTTTTCTTTTGTTCTTTTCTTTTTATTTCCTTTATTATTAATTTTTTCTTAGTCGAGATGCTTCATCCTTTTATTTTAATTTAATTTTAATGTTTGCAATGCTGGGGATTGAACACAGGGCCTCATACATGCTAGGCAAACGCTCTACAAATGAACTGCTCCCATAGACCCATTGTTTTATTTATATTTTTAATTTTTATTTTGAAGTACTGGTATCAAACCCAGGGCCTCATGCATGCTAGGCAAGCACTCTACTACTGAGCCACATCTCCAGCCCCCATTCTTTTACTTTTTAAAAGATTTCCCCTGCCTAGCATGCATGAGGCCCTGGGTTCCATCCCCAGCACCACTAAATTAATTAATTAATAAATTAAAGTTTTTCTCCTTTTGCACTAGGAAAGCGAAATATGAATAGTTTATAATGTGGAAGATTCAAGGGAGAGCAAGCGTAATCAGAGACCAGCTTAGAGAATGGAAAACAAAGGGAAGTATACTTTGCAACAGGAACACAGGAATGAAAAACTTCACTAATGAAATAGAAAAAGGGTTTGTATTTTAAATCAAATTTCTTTCAAGTCAATACACACATCCAGTGTTGCTATTACTGAGAGTTTATCTTTATCTTTACAAATCTTTAGGATGACATTCCGCATTTATGAAAACATATTTCATGGGAATGGCGATCGATCACTCTGGATAGTAAAACAGCTGCTGGAAGAATCTTGCAAATGTTTCCCCCATTGCATAAGTCTGGAGGAAGTAAGTGTGACATTGGGGAAATAATTTAATTCAGTCAAATATGGCAATGTCTTTGCCCTCGAGGAGTTTTAGGTCAGATGAGAGATGGATAAGCAAATCAACAAAAACAGTTCAATATGCGAAGAGCTGCGTGGAAGCTGGAAGCGTGCATGGGTCTCCTGGGGACAGGGGAGGGTGCTGCCATGGTGAGTGAGGTTGGAGGTGGTGGGAGATTTCCTGGGGATGCTGATGTAGGAGGTCAAGTTCTGAGCAAGTGACACCTGCAAAATGTAGAAAGGAAAGGAGGGCACTGCAGGGAGAGGGAGAAGCAGTGAAAAGGAATAAAGGTATGGTAGGTTTAACATCTTTGAGGAAAATGGGGTGCCCAGCTTAAAATCTTGGTGTTCTCCTGAGAAGTGGTGGGCAATGCACTTCCTTGCTCCCTGAAGTTATCTGAAGGTCCTGTTTGGATCTGTTAATTTGTTAGTAAACTACTCTCTATCTGAAATATCTGGGAATATCTTTGTAGTAAATGGGTATTGTGTTGTACACACAAAAATGTGAGAGTGAACTCATATGCATTACAGTACTTACCATTTATTAAGCCCTACTGTATGCCAGGTAACAGGCAAAGCACTTTGTAAACATCTCAGTTAAATTCCAGAACAACTTGAGGTATTACTTTCCTAAGGAAATAGTTGGCTAAGAAAGGTAATACTTAAAACCATAAATGTAGCAAAGAAAAATGACTTGGGCAAGAACTCAGGTCTGTCTCGCTACAATGCTTCTGCTTTTAAGAACTGAACTATTTTAGGTATGGGAAAAACACTCTATAGTCTTAATCATCCTGTTTCTCTTTCTTCCCTATTTTTAGCTTGAAGGTGATTTCCAAATTCAGAGTCATTTAAATACACACACTTGTTTTTTTTCCCACAGGTCTAATGCTTTGTGATAATGTTGTTTGTACCAAGTTCCACCCCAAAACAAACTGATTTTGGTTTCAGAATAATTAACTTATTAGCAAGATGGTTATGAGAGGCTTGATGATAAAAAGTAATTACAGAATGAAAGGTTGTTTAGTAACTTAAGAGTCATTGAGCCTTTGGAAAATTGTGCCATTTTGCCCCAAGGTTTAGGAAAAATATAAATGCAGCAGGAGGGAAAAAAAGAAAATTATGAGAATAAAAATAAGATTTGTGATAATGGGATTTACATTTGGATCCAGGGGTAGAGGAAGTAAATTAATGTGCAATTGAATTTTTAAAAATCCTTATAAATGTTTCTGATGCTTAGACTTTATGTGAATTTAACTGACTCAGCTGCCAGGATAATTACTGTTCTTATTCCTCTGCTGAAGTGGTTAAACCTTTGACAAGAAGCAACATGTAGAAATTGAGATTAATGGCCATCCATAAGTAACACCTATAATTTCTGTGTTGAAGTGAACTAAAATGGAACATGCAGAAAAATAATTTTATTCAATTACACATGCAGCAAAATCAGATATGTGTGTGGCCAGTGTTGGTATGGTTTTGATGGATGTTTCAGATAGTAGTTGAGTTTCCCCAGTAGAGGGAAAGAAGAGGAGTGAGGTGGGGGTTACAAATGAATAGTAAGCCTCTTACTGCATTCCAAGGAAATTTGTTCATGTCTTGGCTCTGTCTTCAAGATTTTTTTTCTGTTTGGTTGCTTGAGATTATTTTTTATTTTAAAAAAATGCCTCTATCCTTTTTGTTTTCAAGATATGCTTATAACCCTGAAAGAAATCTTTCTTAGCCTCCCAGAGACATCAGCAATGAGAGACATGTCTACGAAGGTGTAACTTCACTCAAAGCTTCATAGCATCTGAAGAGCTGCTGAGTCTCCCGTGACCTCTTTGCATTTTCAATGCTGGTATGATGGACATGGTAGACTCCTTTATATTACAGGAGAAACCATTCTGCTTGGTACACATGTTGGCAATGGAGACAGAGCCAACTAAAATCTGTTAGGAGCCTCAAGGACAAAAAGAGAAGCCTGAGAAAAACAAAAGCAATGCCAATCTCAAATGCAAACCTGATCACACAAAACCTAGCAACATGTCAGCTTTAATAGTATGATGAAATGGCTTTGCAGGACATCTAGGCAATGTATGATACTTTGAAGGGCCCCTTTCTTTCTAAATAAAATTCCATCCTTATCCTAAGAAAATAGAATCCAGTTGCAGTGTAGGCAACTGACGCCACATTCCAATCTCTTCAGAATGTCTCTGGTCCTCTTTTCTCCTTCCTTCACTTCAAGCCTTTCACTGCGGGAACATCTAGGGGAGAGAGGGACCTCATATTTACTCCCCCCCCTGCAAATGTGGTTGAAAAGAGAACACTATTGAAGAACAGGTTTAAAAGTCTCTTGTCTTGGGTATTCTTAAGACCTGTGACTATTAAAAGCTACATGAGTCATAATTTTTCAATAAATTTCCCAGTAAATTCTTGAGTTTGCAAGCTCATAAGAAGTTTTGAAGAGCTAATTGTGACTCAACAAATAGTTGAGTGCCTGACATTTGTCAAAGATGTTTTCCTTCAGTATCACATAATATGGTAGATAGTATTTTCACCTCTTAGGAATGCCCTCTTCCTGTCCAAACAGGAACTTCCATTAAAGGTAAGTGAGAAAGTGACCCTACTGAATATGTGAAAATGTCTATTGATTCATTTATTTTTTTTAAAAAAGACATTTATTGAGTACCTATACTTTATGTCATGTACTGGGAGTTCACTGTTCAGGAAAACAGAATTCTTGCCCTTACAGAGTTACAAAGGCCCATAAAGATCCTTGTCTGAGTCTGGCACTGCGCCATAAGATCTAGTACAGATATTCTTTATCTGATAACAATTTATGAGTCAGAAAGTACAC
This sequence comes from Aplodontia rufa, assembly GCA_004027875.1. Lineage (NCBI taxonomy): Eukaryota > Metazoa > Chordata > Mammalia > Rodentia > Aplodontiidae > Aplodontia > Aplodontia rufa. The sequence goes on from PVKS010006750.1 coordinate 24,023, forward strand.
AGCCAGAACTACACTATTTAAAAAAAATCTGGCTGGGAATTGTTTCTCAGTAATGTCAACAATACTGCATTGCTTTGCTCTGAACACAGGTAACACTGAAAGGAAGTGGTAAGATGTAGGGTAAGACTCTAGGGGCTGAGCACTGGGTTCAAATCCCATCCCTATCATGACTGGCTGCATGACTTATTCTCAAGCCTCTTTACTCATCTATAAAAAGGCGATAATAACAGTGTCTGTGGTACATGGATGTGGACTGCTGAAGGGTTATGAAAGAGAATCCATTGTTAGTGGAGAAGCTGGCACATAGCAAACTTTGAAGTGTTGCCTGTTGCTAAACTGGGGAGGGACAAATAGTTGTCAGTGTAGAATCCCATGCTCCAGAAGTATTTTAAATAGGATAACTTCTTTTAAGCCCAAATGACTCACATCTCTTACTGACAACTTCTCAGGTCTCATCACTGCTTCTTTTTACAGGTCCCCCTCCCTCTCCCACACTTGTTTTGCAATTACCATTTTAAAAAGGATAAAAGAAAGAAAAGTTGCAAGAGCAACAGATCACCACACTGTGGTACCTGGCTTTTCTCTGCCATAGTCTGTTTTCAGACTAAAGGAGGTGCTTTGCAAGGAAATAAGTAAATAAACAAATAAATCATTATCTTAACGATTTTGCCTCAAAAAGTGCAAGGTATTACAGAAATCATGGCCTAAGAACTAGACTGGATTTCTGTATTTACCTTGAAAGTTGGTAGTAACTACAGTATCAAAACAGTATCTGTTCTGAGATTCAAAATATTTTAGAGGCAATCCTAACCACCATTTCCTGGTTGGAAGGGCAAAATGAGAGATTGAAGGCAAAGGGAGGAGTTCGAAGTGAGAAACTACAGCAATGACATTAACATCAGATCGCTAGAACAGGTTTCCATGGATTATGAAAAAAAAAAAACACAGTTTTTCCTTTGGCCACTAAAAAGGCCATTTCCTTCTGGCATAAAACCATGACCTACTTAGCTGTCTTGTCAGAAAAGTCAGAACTATTATTATGAGTGTGTGGATTCAGACTCACAATTAGCACAACCAAATGACAGCAAGAGGTGAACACAACCCCCTGAGCACATGCTGAGCGTAAATCAATACAGGTTTTCTCTTTTTGATATTCAGGTATAAAAATTTTAAAGATTTGTGAGTATGAAAATAGTAGGGAGATCAATAAAGGAGAAGAAGGGGATGGAGAGGGAGGGAGAAGGGGAGGATGTGGGGAATCATGGGTATGAAGTCTACCAAATTATGCCACGTCCATGTACAAATATAGCACAATGAATCCTGCATATATATAAAATCATAATGCATTAAAATGATGATAATGATAGAAGAGAGATCTGTAGAGTAGAGAAAGTGGATGGGGGAGAGAGGAAGGAAGAGAAAGTGCGGAAGGAGATTGATCAAACTGTTATGTGCATGTGTAAGTATGGCATAATGAATCCCCATATTATTTATTATAATGCACCAAGAAAAATAAAAATACTTGAAGAAAATATTTGTGAGTAGCTACATACTTATTTCCTTTAAGATAATGTTAGTATTCACCTAAAATACTATTTTAATTTTTTCTTAAACATATAAAGTGAATTAATTACAGAGGGAATTTGGTTTGAACCATATGTCAGTTATCTCATATATGGCAGAGTATAAATCAATAATCACCCTGAAGAAGAGCTAAGCAATGCACCAGAAAGGCCCCAGATGCATTAGAGACTTGTCACATTCGATTCATGAGATTTTGAGTTTGGAAACTTGTACCTTGGAGAAATACTAAAAAATTAACATCTATTTTAGTACCATTCCTTCCAATAACACTCACTGCGTATTTTTAACTACAACCAGGCCTAAACAAAAATAACCAATTTAGAATGTATAATTATATATGTGCATTGTCAGTAGTCAATCTATCATGTAGCAGAGACAGAGATACTAAGAATCTTCTGGATGTTTCAGCACTCTGCTTGATCCAAGGAGTCTAGAATTTCTATTCTTTATTTAAGGACCATGTTGGAGTCAAATATCATTTTTAAAGGAGAGGAACACATCTGTTAATTGTGTCTTCTGAAAGGAAAGTAAAGCTACACTATGAAGCCAGGAATGACTTATCATCAGATTTGAAAATCTGTTGTACCCTGTTCATTTCATCTCCTTGTTTCTGAGTAGTTAGTAATATTGAAGAGATCAAATGTGTGAGCTCAGATATTAGAGCAGCTTCGTGGCTCTGGAAAATCTAGCTATCTTAAGTTTCTGCAGATATACAATGGAGATGATAAAAGTTCATATCTGATGAAAAGAATCCATGCATAGTGCCTGTTTTATAGATGGTAATTATTGTTGTCTAGTCATTCAGTGTCTTTTCCGTAGCATCTATCCATGTGTTCATTCACTCATGAGCTATTAATTGCACAACTGCTATGGACAGGGAATGCAACAGTTTTGCATGAAGAATATAATGAGAAAGACAAATACATACGAGGTTAATACCCCATCCCCCAAGAGTTGCATGTTGACTGCTAATAGCTCACTCTTGCATCCTTCCCTAAAGGCTTGCTTTTGCTGATAAGGGTGCTGCCTAGCAGCAGAGCATAACCCCTCAGAACTGCTGGTGCCATTAGGCTGAGGCTAGACTTCTGAATCCATATCTTTGTGTCTCACTCCTTTCTCTGCCCTCTCCTGTTTCCCTCATTCAATGACAGGCCAAAGAGCACTTGCTGGGCAGACTTCATCACAGGCTTTGCTGCCAAGGAATCCAATCCAGGACAAAGAATGCCAACATGCTATTTTGGTAAAAATTTTGATAACAATGCAGCTTTTAAGTAAATACATTAATAATAGCTAACCAAATATCTCTAGAGCTTCTTTAAAATACAGACACAATTAATCTATTGTTCTTCCAAAGCAGTTGAACACATACTTTTAAAGTATCCCTATTAAGGCTTCTCTTTGTCTTTATTATCCTAGCTTCTTTATTTTTATTCTTAGTTTCTTCACCTTTAAATCTAAGAAAGCATGTTATTAAAATAGATATAATTAAAAAGAACAAAAATCTCAAGAGCTTTATCAAGCCCTTTTGGGTTTGTTTTTATTACCTATTTTTTCTCCAAAATTCGAAGTAAAAACCTTTATTCTTTTTGGACCTACTGTTGATTTTTATCCACTCTCCAGTTCAGTGTTTATTCCCATTTATTGATTTCTTTCTTTTACTCCTTGCAAGTGGTCTGGGTTTGACATTCTGTGTAGGAGTAGGCTGTTATTATCATAAATGAAGCTAAAATGGATTTACCCACTCTTACCTAAGTGTCCAGGGTAACAGTATTATATTATACCTGATTGTTTGCTGATAGTGAGTAATGAGCCCATCCCACACACATGGACTAGTACATGAAAACAATTTTCATGTAGTGAAACATGCTCTGGTCAAAACTTCCACATCTTTGTTTTATAAATTATGACAAATGAGGCAACTGTGGACACTTATTGATGAATGCCTGGTATAGGTATTTTACACTATTAGAGATTGTGCTAATATAGCTTTTTAAAAATGAAATGAAGCATACCTGACTTTAACTAAGTAGGAAAGTTGGATAAGAAAAGAATGAATTTCTTAATATTATACAGGTTTCATGTCAAACAGCTAATTATCTTTCACATTAGTGATCCTTCACCAAACCATGGAATGGTTAAGCAAACCCAAGTGTCCAGCTGAGCTCTCTTCTCACTCCCTGAATTTGGACACACTCCTACTGGACGTTTGTCTGCTATGAAATTAGAGAATCTATGATGTCATAGTAGTGATATTTAGCTAAAACAGTCATAATTTGCAATTATTTTATCTCCTAAATTTCTGTTAATTCCTTAATTACACTATCAATTTCTAAAAAAAAAAGTTAAAATTGTATTCCTATCTTTCTTTTTTGTTATTTTTTGTTAATTAAATTTTCATCTGGTTTTAGTTTCTCCAACGTTTAGTTATGTATGTGGTGCTGGGGTTTGAACCTGGGTCCTCATCCATGCCCAGCAAGTGCCATAACCACTGAGCCACCACTCCAGCCCTATCCTTCTCCTTTCCTATGTCATCTTCTCCCTTCCTGATCTACCCTCCTGTCACTTTTCTGCACCTATATAACTCAGCATTTCTGCTGTTTCAGGCAACCTCTGTGTCCCGGAAAACGCTACTTGCCTTCCTATCAACAGGGACTGGACACTCTTCTTCTGGTTACCACAGATTTATCCACTTTCTTTCCTGGCATTCAAGATAAGAATTTGCAAACACCTTTCTTACATGTTTTAAAACTGAATGTTACTATTCCCTCACTATCTCCACCATTTTCTTCTCCCTGGCAGATGTGGTGTTGACTTTTACATTAGCATCTAATGCAAACTAATTCTGTAGTCTTCCTTTGGATACACCAGAAGATCATTTTTGGGATATCAAGCTTGAGACATCACAGGACCCTTGTGTTATCAGTTTTTTTTTCTGTGACCAAATTAACTGGCATCAACAACTTAAAGGAGGAATGATTTAATTTTGGCTCACAGTTTCAGTCCATGTCAGCTTGCTCCATTGCTGTGAGCCAGAGCACCATGTTGGAGAGGGAGTGATGGGGCAAACCTGCTCCCCTAAGGAGCAGGAAAGCCGAGTGTGGGGGGGGGGCAGAAGGGACCAGGAACCAGATATAGTCCCCAAGAACACACCCCTAAGGACCCACTCCTTTAACTAGGTCTTAACTCCTACAGTTTCTACCACCTCCCAATAATGCCATCCTATTATTAATCCATGGATGAAGTCAGAGCCCTCATGATCCAGTATCTTCCCAAAAGTTTCACCTCTGAACAATGCTGCATTGTGAACCAACACTTCAGCATGTGAACCTTCAGGGTACATTCCAGATCCAAACTGTAACAACCTGCAGATACAGTCCCTTGCCATTCAAACAGTCATTTAGTCAGTCAGTTACTATACTCCATGCCATAAGCTCTACAGATCCTTAATAATGCTCTTTGAATGTTGCTAAGCCTTCTGTTTTTCAGACAGGATGGTTATATTCCATGAACTAGCTCTTCTTTGATCCATTTCTCTCATTCTTCCCTTCTCTTTTCATTCACATTCTCTGATTATTCTGAATTTGCTTCCTTTTTGGGGGTTGGTGACTCAGCCTATTCATTGCAAGAGCAATCCTTCCACTGAACCCGCCAAAAAGGCTTAAGTACTTCACATTCTCCTTTTGGCCAAGGGAAAAAAGTTCTTCTTTTTTAAAATAGATCTCATTCTTCCCACACTTTGTTTTCAGTAGTGCATAATAGTTCTCTTAAATGTCAGGCTTTATGTAGTTGACAGGATTTTAAAAGTATTTCTCCCACATTTCATTCTAATTTTTTCCATGCATGAGAAATGCTTAATGCAAAAAAAAAAAAAAAGAAAGGTAAGATCTAGGATCTTTTACGTGACTTTGAATAACTCAGATGTCAAAGATTTGGTGGCCAACTTTCTACCTGAATGGTGAGAACAGGTTTCTGATAGAGAGACAGCATGTTTGGGGTGATGAATTATTCAGAAGATAATACACAGATTGATGTGACCCCTAAATGTAGCATTTAACATTGAACACACACAGAACAGAGATGCTGTGACTACTGTTTCACTTTTCTTTCCCCTTAAAGACAAATATATGATAATCTAGCAGCTTGACTTGTACCATAAAAATATGTATGTCACTATGGAAACCAGCAAGGCTGGTCTGGATAAGCAGTTAATACCCAACACTTGTGATATTCTATTTGCAGACTTATGGAAGAAAAAAAAGTCACAGAATGGAATGAGATGGGTTCAAACCATGACTCTGCTAAAGCCCTGCTTACATATGTGCATAACAATGGAACTTTTAAACAATATTATTGGTAATGTATCATTATATCATCATGGATCAAGAAAAAGCAATGCTTTTTGATGTAGCAGTGAAATCAGTGCTAGAAAATGGTATCCAGGTGATGGTTTCAGCAGACAGTTCTAACTCAGAAATAATGGTTATCTCTGCTTAAGCAACCTGAACTGATGGAAAACCTGTCTTAAAAATAAATGAGGGAAAAAAAGAAAAAAAACACAAAAATAAATGAGAGAATCACTGTTTGCTTTTCAAATGACTTATCGGTTTTCTAGAAGGGCTATTAGTCACGCACCATGGCCTGTTAATTCTTGGTAATTTGAACAAGAGGCTTGTTTTGACTGTTCTACTAATAACTTAAGAGTATGCTTTGGGATGCATCTGATTAATTTTTTTTCACCTATAAATGGAGACATTCTGAGTCCAGCCAGTGGTTTCCAACTTGGGAGTCTCCCTGGGATTCAGGAAAGCAATGATAAGCACACTTAAGTCACTTTTTTGAAGTATTTACATTTTAGAATGCCTAATGGAAATTATACTTTTCTCCGTAAGCATACTCTAAATATCAACTAAGTTTTTTTTTCTAACAGAGAGGGACAGTGAGAGAGAGAGAGAGAGAGAGAGAAAGAAAGAATCAATTTTTAGTTTTTCATCTGGTTTGTTGCTTTGACACTCCGCTGTGTACTTGGTGCTGAGGTTTGAACCTGCATCCCTGTTTATGCCAGGAAAGTGCCACAACTGCTGAGCCACCGCTCCAGCCCCTATCAACTACATTTTTAAAGTTTCTTTGCATGGTTTTGTCAATTTAGTAAAATAACAGGGTTTAACTCACCTGGCTCATTATAATGACATTCTAGAAATTTCCAGGGACAAATAGCATAAATAATATTTAATTTTCCTTAGAGATTAAAATATTGTGGATTTCTGAGTTTTTCCATCCTTGATGCTATAATATCCTTCCTTTCCACTGCCACTGCCATTTTTCTAGCTAAAGTCATATCTCCTAGTTGGAATATTGCAATAAACACTACATAACCAGATGTTTTTCCTGACCTCTGGTTTGGTCTTCCGGGCCCAGCATACCACATTTCACTACCAGGCTGATATCACCTACACCTTGCTAAAACATTTGAAGATTTATTATTTCCTATCAGATATGATCCACTATATAGCCTTGCCAACATAATTTGCTACTGCCGCCACTCTGGATTACTGCCTATCTCGTCACCACTTGGGAGTTGTCTGCCTCTACTCCTGTGTCATTCCTGTCTCTTCCACCAGAGCCCTCTGCTCCACTTGGCTCAATCACATTTCAGTTCTTAGTGCTCAACTATCTCTTTCTTCAAGGGCTGAAGCTACATCATCTCCTCTCAAGTCTTGACACTCTACCAGACTATTACTCTTATTTAGTGTTTGGAATGTAATCTTATAATGTAATCCAGAAAAAAAAAAGATTTTTGGAAGGCATTGACTTCTTGTAATACTTTATATTCCTCCATAGTGCCTAAAATAATTCATTTATTTTACTTAGGGCTCAAAGATAATGTTATTTGATTTCTAAAAATAATATATGCAGACTGTCAGGGACACAATATTATGTTAAGTGAGGTTATGACTATTCCAAGTCTTCTTTTAAACTTGAAAATAGCGAAATGGAAGTAATATATCCAAAGTTAAAGGAGAAAGAATATGGCATGAAAAGACTTAATGAAACAAAGCAGACTACTGTCTCTTATACAAAAATACGTTTTTACTTTAGCTGTTTCTTCTGGAAGTAATTGCCATTATAAATAATACGCTTTGACTGCTATTTCTTGATTTCTCAATCTTAGGATTTAGATTTTATACCACTTTTCACCTTTCATTGTTGTGATTTCTAATAATACTACATCACTATTCTCCATTAGATGATGGATCCTTTTCATGACATCTGTTCCTAATCTGTGCTGACACCATTTCCTCATATTTCTCTGAAAATGTAACTGGAGTGTTATTAATGTTTCCTCTCACTTCCTGCATGTCTCTCTTCCAGGTTCATCCCCGCTCCTCGTTGTCTATAGTGCAACCACTTTCATGTTGACTATGCACAGTCATGAGTCAGGCCATTTTGTGAAAAGACCTCTTTCACATCAGAATGCATTTTGTTGGGGTCCACTGACTTCTCCATCAGAGAGGTAATATTCTCATCTCCAGCAAGGGGATGATTTTGACCACTGGTGCTGTGCAGGGCAGGGCAGGAGGCTGTGGTCTGGCAGCCTGTGAGTAGGATCTTAATCCACTTTCAGTCTCTGTCTCACTTGGTGCTGTATTTGGTGTTTTGAGCTGAATTGTGTCCCTCCCCGGAAGTTCATGTGTTGAAATCCTTGAACCCAGCATCTCAGAAAGTGATTGTTTTGGGAAATAAAGATTTTAAAGAGATAACTAAGGTAAAATGAGGTCATATGGGTGGGCCTAATTCAGTACGTCTGGTGCCCTTATAGGAAGAGTAGATGAGTACACAGACGCTCACGAGAGAAGACCATGTAAGGATGTAGGGAGAAGACAGCCATCTGCAAACCAAGGAGAAAGGCCGCAGAAGAAACCAACCCAGACAAAACCTTGATTGCACACTCCAAGTCTCCAGAGGCATTATGTTGTTTAAGCCATGTAGTTTGTGGTAGTATGCTATGGTGGCCCCAGCGAGATGGGGGGAAAAGGTCAGGCAGTCAGTGTGCATGTAATGATCAGGGTGGATAAGGAGGAAATTCTTCTAAGGGGATCAAAAAAGTCTCCTGTTCCAAATAGACAGATGTGTATATCAGCTAGACTTCTCCGGTTGCTAGCACAGGTGCTCCTGACACTGACAGGCCCTTTGCTAACAAAGGTGTTCCAGACACAGACAGGTACCCCTTCTGCTGATTAAGGCACTCATGGGCACAGGTAAAAGACTAGAGTAACCCACAACCTCTGTGCTCATGATCCCAGGCACAGGGGAGGGAAGACAATGATTAATGAAAGGGGGGACATCTTGAAAGACCATGAGGAAGACAAGGTGCGACCCCTCTTTGAGTCCTCAGTTCCAAGACTCCCTTCTGCTGCAGAAGTCTTTTCTATCCTTTCTTAAATAAAATCTGTCTGCTCTGCTTACCTCAGTGTTCCTTGGTTTTCATTCTTCAACTTGAGGGGACATGAATCTAACTTTCACCGAACTGGTATCACCAGCAAATGCTTACACTTGGTGTTTTTGCATCTTGAATCTTCTAGATTAGTTTCTGTGGAGAAAAGCCCTCAGAACTCTTCCTGGGTGAAGGGCCATGAGACATTGTTCTGTGCATGGGCAATGGCAGAGAGGAGCCAACTCTTCTATCTACTAATTTCCAGTTTGATCCTTAGCCTCATCCTTATGTCCTGTCATAGCTGGTACATCTACGTCCTGACCTTCTCCAAGCTTTTTATTTTTTATCCGTGTTCATCACCTCCTTTTACACACTTATCACTGACTTCCTCTTCCCTGTCAAGCTAGTCTCTTATATCCCATCTGCTTTCGGTCTTCAAAAAATGTATTGGAGGGCTGGAGTGGTGGTTCAGAGGTTGGAGTGCTTGCCTGGCATGTGTAAGGACCCAGGTTCAAAACTCGGCACTACATACACAACTCAGTGTTAGAAAAATGAAGGTCAGATGAAAAAAATGAATAAAATTGATTCTCTCTCTTTTAAAAAAATGTATTGGAATATCTTAATCATGGATGGTCTCTTTTACTATTATTGCCTATTGGTTTGTACATTTTTTATTCCTTTATCATTTGTTAGTGAGCTCTTAGGAAGGAGAGGAAATAAAGACAAGAGAGTCTAATAGTTATGCTTAATCTATATCAAATGTTTACTTAATGTTAAAAATTAGAAATAAAATGAAAACCATTTCCAATAAACTATTTAAAGGCAGGATTAACTATCATAATTAGCACCACACTTCTGTTTAAAACTATTATTTGAAATTAGGTCTTAAATTTTATCATTTCATTTTATACCCACATAAAGTTTATTTGAAGATTTTAAATTGAATCAGTAAAAGGGGGCATAGTTCTGAATCAAATTTGATCTTATTTATAAATAATATAATTAGTATAGCAGGCATTGCTGAATGATAAATACCAAAGTTTTATTTTAATATGATTATAGAATTTTGTTATTGTGTAGTGTAGTGCTATGAATAAGTATAATATTCATCAATATTTATTGATTAACAAATACACTATTTAAGTAGGTAGGATGCTCAGAACAGAGTAGCTTCCTCCTGTATTGGTGACAGTCTGTCTTCATAAAGTTAAACTGAGACTTTACAATGTGTGTCCTTGTTTTTGTTCCCTGATTCTTTTCTGATCTACAATACATATTTTGCCTAGATTTTACTATTAAGTACCCAGCTCCCACTGTATAGGCTTTGTTTTTTCTTTTACATTATGTGGCATTAAATAGGTCACTTTGAGATTCCAAGTTCCATTTCTCAGCTTGCTGCCTTTTATAGGAATTTGTGAAATGTCAACATTTTTTTTGCATAAAGTTGGCTAAGGAGGTGTGTAAAATAGTGGAAGTCATTATGGCTTCCTTAGTATGTCTACTCTCTCTTGAACTCTCTAAGTATTACTGTTTGGTTTTTATTTACAGTCTGTGTATAAGACGTTGGCAAAATACTGCCTTTGCCAAAAAAAAAAAAAAAACTGTATTTGCTAGAAAGAAAATTGTTTTAGTTAGCTTTTTTTTTTTTGCTGCTGACAAAGTACTGAAAAGAACAATTAGAGGAGAAAAAGTATACTTTGGGGCTCAGGGTTTCAGAGGTCTTAGTTCACAGAAAGTCAGCTCCATTCCTTGTAGCTTGGGGTGAAGCAGGACATTATGGCAGAAGAGTGTGGCAGGTCAGGACACGGCACCAAGAAGCAGAGGAAGAGCTCTGCTCAACAGGACAAAATATATTACCCAAAAGGCATGCCCCCAAGGACACACCTCCTCTAGTCACACCCTACCTGCCTACAGTCACCATTCAGTTAATCCTTACCAGTGTATTAATACACTGATTGGGTTAAGGCTCTCATAATCCAATCATTTCACCTCTAAGCTTTCTTGCATTATCTCACACATGATCTATTGGGGGAAACCTCACTTCTAAATCATAATAAAACCAACAAAGTAGAGGGAGGGAAGAGGGGAGGACATGGGGAAGTACTGGGGAATGAAATCTACCAAATTATGCTATGTCAGCATATGAATACACCACAATAAATCCCACACATATGTATGTACGTGTATATATACACTTATATATAATTTTGTATTTATATATGACATTATATTTTATAATGTACTAATTAAAATAACAATAATAATAATAATAACAGAAGGGAGATCAGTAGAATAGAGCAAGCAGATGACGGGAGGCAGGAGAGAGGGAAAAGGAAGGTATTGGGAAATAAGAGTGATCAAATTATGTTATGAATATGGTATAACAAATTCCACTAATATATATAATGATAATGCACCAATAAAAATAATTTTTTAAAAAAGGAACTTATACAAGACCACACACAAACACAAATTGTATTTGCAAATATTGTAGAAAGATAAAGATGGAGATTTTCAACCTAAAACTGCAAATACTCCTCCGACTTTTTAGCCCATTTTGAATGTTTTTACATGATTTTTGCATATAATCAATGAGATCTCCCATTTTGTGTTCTTTTCCACTGTTACACACAGATCAGGTTTTGTTCTAACTGCTTGGCATTTGCCTTAGTCCAATCTGTGTTCCCATAACAAAATCCCAGCAGCTGGTTGTTTATAAAGAAAAGAGGCTTATTTAGCTCACGGTTTTAGAGGCTTATGTCTAACTGGTTGGCCTCTGGTGTGGGCCTTCTGGCTACATCATAACATGGGAGATGACATCATGGGGTAGGAGTGCATAAAGAGAGGTCACATGGCCAGAGAGGAAGCAAGAGAGTGGGGAGGGGCCAGGCCTGCTCTTTTATAACGACCTGTTCTCTTGGGAACTAATCCACTTCTGCAAGACACAACCCATTCCACAAGACCAGCATTAGGGTGGTCATGACCTAGTCACCTTGCACTAGGCTCCATCTCTTAAAGCTCCCTCCACATATGTTTAACATTAGGGAATTAATCTTCGGTATGAGTTTTGACAGAGACAACCCACATTCAAACCATAATATCATTCATCCACTCATACAGCCCACGAACATCACTATGAATTAGCTAATATTCCTTCCACCCTGGTCCATTTTACAGAGGAGGAAACTGAAGAATAGAGAGCTCAAGGGTTTCACCTTATTGCCCTACATCTATTACAGGGCAGATCTGGGACTTGCAGTCAGATGACTCACTCTACTGCCTCTTTGCTCCACAGCTACCAAATATTCCACAGTCTTGCCATTTACTAATTTGTTATTATTTGCAACAGCAGAAGTATCATCATGTCATAATCCTGAAAGCCTTGATGCATTAAAAGAGTATGTTCATTTTGAGAGATACTAGTCTATACATTCAATTCACTTCCATAGTGATTGTTGGACATTGGATTATTTCTGATTTCCCTCATGAGGCAAGCGAACTAGTACAGAAAAGTTTCTTTTTTCTTTTTTCTCCTCCCCCTATTTTTTAAGAGAGAGAGAGAGAGAGAGACAGACAGACAGACAGACGACACATAGTTTTATTTTGTTTTTCCTCCACTTAATTGTATATGTGGTACTGGGGATTGAACCCAGATCCTCACAAATGCCAAGCAAGTGCTCTACTGCTGAGCCAGTGCTCCAGCCCCTCCCCTTTGGTTTTTCTTGTCTTCTCTTTTTATTGGTTTTTCATTGCATTGCGTCAGAGGTAGCCTAGGGTGGTAGAAAGATCTTGGGTAAGACATCTGGATCTCCTTAACTCATGTGATTTATCTAACCTTTTTGGGTCTATGTTTTCTCAGTTTTAAAACATGTCAATAACGTTCACCTGTAGTATTTTATTTAGGATATGAACTAATATCCAAAAAGTGCTTTACCCATGCTTAGTTAAGTAGTTTCCCAAAAAGGGTAGTGATTATAATTAGTATCATCACTACATAGTTCTGGAAATATTGCTGCATAAAAAGGATATGGTCATTTTGAAGGATTTTTTTTTTTACATACTTACAACTATCTTCCAGAATGATAGTTCAAAATTTATATTGCTATCTGCAATTTATGAATATACTGTACATCTGTCAATGTAAAGCTGCACTTTTTTGTTGATTTAATTAGTTGTGAAGCAGCACTGCTTATTTTGGTTGATTAATATTCCCTTGACTACCAGCCATGTGGGAACAATGTTTTTCTAAATGCTGTCTGTTCATGTTCATCTGCACAATGATGGCTTTTCCTGTGTTTGTGGCTTTCTTTAAATGTGAATTTCAAATATGAAGATAACTTTAATACTTTTGATCATTTCATTATATCTCCAGTATGACATTTTTAATATTTTAATAACATAATCAATTTAGTTATTATGACTGGCCCAATGGTAAGTGGAAATACATTCCCTTAAGAACTGAACAACCCTACTACTGCATTAAGAAAGAAAATACACACATAGTTAACGGTGTCATTCAGCTGGAGTTTATTGTGGCCTATGGTATGATGGCTTACTCAGTTATTTTCCTTTATTTTGACAGATAATCATTCCCTAGAACATTGTCATCATTTAAAAATACTTGATTTAACATACACCTACATCTTGCATTTTACAATTATTTTGTTAAGTTCTTTACATTTTGCTATTTTGATTGGAATTGTACTGACTTTGAATGTTCTTAAACATTAGGGTCAGGAGCAAGGCATATATTGGCTTTTATTCAAATTGCCTTTTATTGTTTCCATTAAGGTTTGTATTTTATTTACTTAGTGCTAGAGAATGCAGTATTAGCACAAGCAGTAGATATTTAATATTTCCATTGAAATAGAAAATGAAATAATTTTTTCTTCATTACTGTTCATTTTATGACCGCTTCACTAAATTTTCTAGATCATCACAAATAGCTTTCAACTTGTTACCCTGAGTCTATAAATGGTTTGCAGATGGTAATCTTTTCCTGTCTTCATTCCATTATTGATCCCCATTTTTGTGACATCACAAGGGCAGAAATCTTTGATAATACAGTAAGCTTGAGAGCAAATAAAGTATACCCTTGTTTTGTTTAGAAATGTGTCTTTGTTAGGTATAGTAATTCTTACTTTCAAGTAAACATTATTTAAATAGAACCATTTATGCTTGAGCTATACTTTTCAAAAACTCTAAATAAATTTACAATTTTATCAAATGTCTTTTGGAGCAATATATTCACCATGTTTTATAAGTATGGCACATCAACTGATTACACAACTGGAGCTCTGGTGCACCATAATATTTCTAATCGTTTTGTTGATATATTATAATGGTTTTTCTCATATGGTACTAAATTACATTCTAGGGATAAACTATTTAATTATGATAAGTAAACTGATGGACATATTTATTTACTCTTTGATTTTTTTTAAATTTCAGCTCATTAGTGGGTTGTCTGCACACAAGTTTTACTTCTTGCAATAAATTTAGCAACTTTTAGGATTGAGATGACAGGTGCTTTAAGAATCTTGTGATTCCAGCTGAAGGTGTATTATTTTTATTATTATTAACAATAATATCACAACATCATAGAATTGGAATACTGGAATATCTATGAAAAAACATCTAGTGTCCCTTTTAACTCTTGGTTAACATTTGAGGAAACTGAGACTAAGGTGTTAATACCTTGCTCAAGAGTCCACAGATAGTGGCATAGAATGTATGAAGAACATAAAAATGTGTTTTATATTTTTAAGAGAGGGGCTGGAGCGGTGGCTAAGTGGTTATAGTCCTTGCCTGGCATGTGTGAGGATGCAGGTTCAAACCCCAGGACCATGTACACAACGAAGTGTTGGAGCAATGAAAGCCACATGAAAAACTAAATAAAATTGATTCTCTTTATCTCTCTCACTGCCCCTCTCTCTTTAAAAAAAATAGAAATAGCAATATTAAAATCATTAAAATCAATTATAGCATTGAGGCCTGTTACTATCATTTGGACTTGTCTTTTACTCTGAGCATAATCTCCAAATACAGACTCAAAAAGGATAAAGGATTAGGAAATGGGTTTTGTGAGAAAAACATGAAAGAAACTAGGTTTATCTAGTTTATGGGGGAAGGATCGAAAAGACTTGATAGCATCTTATATTTTATTTCCATCTTTATGCAAAAAGAATTTCTAATAAAAGGAATGCCTGAAAATCCATTTTATAAGTTTATGGAGGAAATGTTGGTGAAAAACAGTTGTCGGGGGTATTCCTGGCAATGGAGCAGTCAGTACCTGCCTGTCCAGTCTCTCTGTGATGTGGGTGAGTGGAGGGTGTGGTGTGTACATGGCGAGCACTCCTGAAGTTTAATAATCGAGTTAATTTTTTTCTCATTAATTGATTGCTGTGCTGATTTTAATGCTATTAGTGCTCTCATTGTGGTTGTTTCCACATTAACATGGAACTTATTTTGCTTCATTAGACATTAGTTACTATTGGCTAATAAGCTATATCTAGAATTCAGATTAATATATACAATGGAGAATGCTGAGTGCTCTAGTTGGTAATAATACAAGAATAGTGGTATTGATAAGATGGAGTTACCTGGGCACCCCCCAAATTTAAAAGCTGATGTAAGATTGCTCAGAATTTTGTTCAGAATTCTGTTAAGCAAACCCCTGCAAAGTGAAGTATGCCACACTGCTGTAGACTTTGTAAGGACAGATTTTAAAATTACCTGTTGGCATGTCTGTATTGCCCTTATATGATTTTTTTTAAGAGAGGGTGGGGGGGGGAGAGAGAGAATCAATTTTATTTAGTTTTTAAGGTGGCTTTCACTGCTCCAACACTTTGTTGTGTACTTGGTGCTAGGGTATGAACCAGGGTTCTCATGGATGCCAGGCAAGCTCCACAACCGCTGAGCCACTGCTCCAGCCCCTGTACATGATATCTTTGAAAGCAAGACTGTCCTTTGTTTTTCTTTGTAACCTCTGGTGCTGAGCATAGAGGTTACAAAGAGGTATTGTGCATAGATGGCCTGTTTTTTTTCTTTTTGTAGTTTAAAAATATTTTTTAAGTTGTAGATGAACAGAATACCTTTATTATATTTGTTTTTATGCAGTACTAAGGATTAAACCCAGTGCCTTACATGTGCTAGGCAGTGCTCTGCCACTGAACTATAACCCCAACCCCAGTTGGCCTCTTTTTAATATTATTGAAGGTCAGCTGCGGTGATACACACCTGTAATCCCAGCAGCTTGGGAGGCTGAGGCAGGAAGATTGCCTGTTCAAAACCAAACCCAGCAATTTACTGAGACTCTAAGCAACTGAGTGAGACCCTGTCTCAAAATTAAAAATAAATAGAAATGGCTGGGGATGTGGCTCAATAGTTAAGCACCCCTAGTATACTCACAGTTCTGGAAGTCGAGAAGTCTAAAGATGAAGGCACTGGCAGATTCAGTGTCTGATGAGGTACCATTTCCTGGTTCACAATGACAACCTTTTCACTTTTACCTTACTTGGTGGAAGGAAGAAGCAAGCTTTTTGGAGTCCCACTTTTTTCTTTTTTTAAAGAGAGAACGAGTTTTATTTATTTTTTCATCTGGCCTTTGTTTCTATGACACTTAGTTGTGTATACGGTGCTGGGGTTTGAACCCAGGTCCTTAAGCCTGCCAGGCAAATGCTCCAACCACCCCCTTTTAAAACATTTTTAAAATGTTGCTCTTATAGGGTGTATTGGCACATACTTGTAATTCTAGTGGCTCTGGAGGCCAAGGCAGGGGGATTACAAGTTCAAAGCCAGACTCAGTAATTTAGTGAGGCCCTAAGCAACTTCATGAGACCCTGTCTCAAAATAAGAAAATAAAAAGGGCTGGGGATGTGACTCAGTGATTAAGCACCCCTGGGTTCAGTCCCTGGTACCAAAAAAAAAAAAAAAAGTTACTCTTAAAATCAACATGAAGAAGAAATTTAAGTATTTTTCTCTTAATGTGATGTTCCAGAAGTCTAGAAATAGTAATAAGAGGAGAATGACTTCAAGATTATTGCTGGGCTGGAGCGGTGGCTCGGTGGTTACAGCGCTTGCTGGGCATGTGCAAGTACATGAGTTTAAACTCTGGCACCACGAACACAATGAAGTCTAAGAGCAACGAAAGCTGCATGAAAAACTAAATAAAAAATTATTTCTTTCTCTTTCTCTGTCACTGTCCCTCTCTCTTAAAAAAAAATACGATTGCCATTAGGAGATGCACAAGAGGGTGAAGGCTGAGTTAGGATTTTGGCATTAGATTAAAATGTACCTTAAAGGACACAACGTTGACTAAAAACCTACACAGCTTCCTGCGAATGCACCCAGTCTTCTGTAGCCAGCTCCTGGAGCGGCATCTCCCTCAACACCACTAATCCAGGAGCACATGTGCATTCCAGGCCTGAATTCTAGAAAACCAACTCTTTATGGCCAATTTCACAATTGAAAAAAATACCTTCATAGATACAACAAAGTGAGGGAATAAAAACACCAGAAAAGTTAACTTAGGTTAATTGTACCACCCAAAAGTCTCTAGGAGGATAGTTCAAGAGAGTGCAGCAGAGTGGCCTTGGCTTACCTCACCACGGGATTCTGAGCCAGGACATCAAGGATGGAGTCTAACTGCAGCTCATGATCAGCTGAGAGCACACACAGGCCCCTCTCCTTGCCTACCTTCTCATCTCTGTGCTGGGAAGAGCCCTGTACTGATCCCCCAGCAATAGCAGATGTCACAGGCACAGAGCATTCTTATCCTTAAAAGAAAGGAGAATGTGAGGAAAACTGAGCAGCGGTGGAGCTGGCCTCCGCAGCCCTTTTGTGATTTCCAAAGTTGTGAACATCTCCCCACATTTGGGGCAAATTCCCATGGTGGCTGCTTTGTGAGCCCACATTTTGTTGCTCCTGCAAATCCTTCAGTAGTCTCACTGGCATTCAGTCCAAGAATATAAAATCTCTCACTGGATCACTGTCAGATTTGTTGCAGAGTAAGTACTATTGCCTGTGCTGGCTACTGTCTATTCCAGAGGCCAGAACAAAGGATGGTCCAATTTTAGATTCTTTTTTATGTTCTTCAATAGCTTTCTCTTCAAAACATCCACAGCTATCACATTCCAGAGGAGTAAACACTGTCGTTGGAACATTAACATAAGCATACTTTTCTAAAGAGGTCCCAAAGAGTCTTTGAGCTAGCAGCTTGAAGACAGGAGTGAGCTTAGTTTTCCTTTAAGATATCATCAGTATTAGCTTAACCGTCTAACACACTGGTTTCCCATGTATTCCAGCTTCCACAAATGAGAGATACCATTTGGCCCTTGAGTCTCTGAGATTGGGATACTTCACTTAGCATAATTCTTTCCATCTCCATCCATTTGGCTGCAAAAGCCACAATATCGTCTTCTCTAATGGCCAAGTAGTATTCCATTGTATATATGAACCAAAGATTTTGTATCCACTCGTCGAGTGAGGGGCATCTGGGTTGGTTCCATAATCTAGCTATAGTAAATTGAGCTGCTATAAACATTGATGAAGCCATATCACTATAATATGCTGATTCTGATGGCTAAGTTAATAATAACTTTAAGTTGTATGATTCTCAACGCAACAGGGAGATGACTCCCTAGGATACTTGGAGGCATAGGGAAGGGGGTGGGGGGAGGGTGTAGAAAGAACTCCTAGGAGACTGGAGAATGGGAATGTGGGAGAATCATCTCAGAAGAAGATCTCTGTCCTCCACGAGATATCCATTTAACTCAGGAGTTCTTCTGGGGGAAACAGCAACAGGGGAAACCCAAGCTGGGTATCCATGATATGGTATAGCCCTGGATAACTAAGTATATTACAATGGTTCTTGAATGTTTGATAATGTTTCCCCCTCAACTGTATCTCTATATCCATCTAATAATAAAAAAATATATCATCAGTAGCATAGACATGGGGCACATAGGTCTGCTCCACATCATTACCGGTACTGTGCCACTCTTCTCATTGCTTTGGACACCATTCTTCTCCAAAGCTATGTTCCTTGTACAGTAGTCATGACAAACTGCTAGCAAAACATGGAAAAGAAACTTGGAGGAGGGAACATTTGTTTTGGCTGTTTCAGGATTTTGGTCATGGTCAGCTGGCTCCATTGCTACAGGCCTATAGTGAGGCAGACCATCTTGGTGGGGCAGAGCTGCTCAGTTCATGGCTGCCTGGAAGCAGCTCTGGGGTTTCATTTTATAAAGGCACTAATTAGCCACTCCAAGGGCTCCACCTCCTAATACCATCTCACTGGAGGTTAGGCTTCAATATATGAACTTTGGAGGATACAAACATTCAGTCTATAGCATAGGAAAAACTGAATTTATTGCTTAAGAAAAAGAATTTTTCCTTTATTAATGTTCAGAAAGAACTTCAACCTTAAAGCCTTGAGAGAATTAAATTGAAAGATGGAGTTAGGATTTGCTTTTTCTTCTTCTGAGTCCTCACTTCATTCTAAATTTCAGCCATGATGCATCTACTATTTCCTGCCCATGCCCTGCTCTTTCACCTCCATGCTCTCTCTAGTTAGAGTGTCTTGGTCCCCAGTCTTCACCCAGCTAAATCTCATTTTTCCTGCATTACTCAGCTCAGGTCCACCTTTTCTTGGAGACCTCCCCGTTCTCCTAAGATGGGCCTGTGTATATTGCATACCTCACCACGATGGCCCATGGTTTTGAGGGCTGCTGAGTTACCTGTTGTCTGTGCTTTTCCCGAAGGTAGGAAGCATGTCTTAACTACGTTTGTGCCCCTAGGGCTTAGCACAGTGCCTGGCACTAAGTAGTTAATCAGTAAATGGTTTGAATATGAGGTGTGCCCCAAAAGCTTACATGCTTCAGTTTGGGAAGACTGAGGTGAAATGATGGGTTAGAAAAGCCTTAAAGAACCATCGAGTTACTCTCCTTGTAGGGATTAACTGGCAACTGTAGGCTGGTAGGGTGTGGCTGGAGGAGGAAGTTCGTTGGGGGCAGGTCTTTGGATATACATTCTGTATCTGGCCTGGAGCTTCTCTCTTTGCTCTGCTTCCCCATGTGATGCCTTAAGTTCCCCGCTTCCTGGAGCCATGCCTGCTGCCATGATGTTCAGTCTCCCTTCGAGACCTGAGGAATGGAGCCAGCCTTCTGTGGACTGGGATGTCTGAAAACATGAGCCCCCAAATAAACTTTTTCACTTAAAATTGTTCTTGTCAGCTCTTTTAGTGACAGCAGTGAAAAGTTGACTACAACACAGATTAAATGAGTAAATATGCTCATAGTCTTTCCCAGGGCTTAATGCAGTGGTTGTACACAGTAAATGCTGCATGCGTGTTTGAGGAACCGAGTGGCTGTCCTGTAGGTGAAAAGTGGGGAGAGGGGAGAGCAGAGAGTTAGAAATGCATGCTCTAGCACCAAATACTAGTTCGAGACCTGGTCTTACCAGCTGTGTGACTTCAGTTTCTAGTCTGAAAAACAGGGATAACAATAGTGCTAACCTCATGGGGGTTTTGTGGTGATTTGGCTGTAAAGTGCTTAGCCCAGGACATGGTGCTGGGCTAGTGCTTGAGAAATGTGACCTTTTATTATCACAAAGTGAAGCTCTGTCTGCTTTAGACTTAGGTTTTGCATGTTATTGCACTTTCCTTCTGACCTCAGGGGCCAAGGTGACTAGTGATCCATTCAGCAGTTCCTTCCTAATCAGCCCTGCTAGGGAGGCTGCCAAATGGGAATTGTGCCCTAGCCTCCGTCCCCTCTCAGCTGGTCCATTTAGACTCTGCCTTCTTAACAGTTTGAAACATTTTAATCTGTGGGCTCAATGGGAACCTTCAGGATGCTGTCATTAATAATTATTAGTTCTTTGGATCTTGAAAGCTGTTGACATGCTATAGTAACAGATTTAAAACCAAGTCTTCCCACAAGGAATAATTAATTATGTTTTACATTCCAGTGGCTTTCAAGGCAGGCTGGTGTGAAAGGCAGTGACCCAAATACATTACTTCTGTCTTTTAGGTTCCTGTCATGTACAAGTTACGATCTGAGAAGTGTCCATTCAATCAAAGCATGGAGACCAATAGCACTGAAAGCGTATTATACCTCTCGTGTCTGCCCCTTCCATTTAGTTTATTTGGGCTCTTAGTTATGGAGTTAAGGAAGTCACAAGTTAAGTCATAAGTTTATGACTTAAAACATGCTTCTTCACCTACACATTTACTGCCTTCACAGGGTCTCCTACTGCCACCATGAAGGGTACCTGTATCACTAGGAACAAAGAAACCTAATTGTGTTAACTGGTGGCCCTTTAAG
The DNA here is from genome assembly GCA_004027875.1 of Aplodontia rufa. Lineage (NCBI taxonomy): Eukaryota > Metazoa > Chordata > Mammalia > Rodentia > Aplodontiidae > Aplodontia > Aplodontia rufa. The sequence goes on from PVKS010006750.1 coordinate 45,362, forward strand.
TCTATTCAGAGTGTTTTCCCTTGGGGATCTCTGATGATGGATCATCTGCAGGCCATCTAAATCCAAGGACAATAAACTTGCTGTTTGTTACCTGCTGTCAGCAGTGAAAGGAAGCCCCTTCTTTTCTGGGATCTGTGATAATGACAAGGACTGACTAATGCATTCTGTGACCCACATCGGTTTGTCTCCAGAGAGAATGCTGAAGAAGCCAACTTCTCAGTGGCTAGAAGCAGTAACCATCTGAGACAGCCTTCTGAAGCTTTCCTCCATGGCTCATCCCAAAAGAGGAGACTTTGTCACTCACTGTCCTTCCTGTTTAACCATCATTGGTACTTTTCATGCTGGATCACTGCAGATCTACAAAGGCTAAAGGGTACAACATGTTCAGAACACAAGACTGTGCGATGTTGCTACTGTACAGGAGAATGAGATGGGGGAGAAAACCCAAGGCACTCTTTCCCGTGCTTGCTGTAGTGTGTCTGCTCTGACCTACTGATATTGTGAAAGTATGATTATCTCAGACAGAGCAGCTGGAATGATAACTGGCCCTGAACACTGTTTATCGCACCTCTTCTCTCTTCGAATTCATGCCAGTTTGCTCTAAGATTGCTTCAGTCTCAAGATTCTAAACTTCAGCAGTACAAACCCTAGTCTTTAACAGCTCTGTTATCTTTGTTGATGAGCTCTCTCAGTTCCACCTGCCCAGGAGCACTGGCTCCTCCCTTCACATGACCCTTCTCTCCAGTCCAACGTGGCTAACATGTTTAATTAATCAGAGTTCACCTTCAAACACTGTCACTCTGCTTCCCATGAAGCAAGAGACCTTACAACACTGTTCCCATTTCTTCCCTCGCATCCTTTGTGCACACACATCTAATATTTTTTAAACGTTTTACAATTTATATTGTCAAACACTTAACATTTACATATGCTGAATAAACACAAAATAAGAATTTATTAATTTTGCTTTAGACAGTTTTTGTTCTGAGTAATAAAAACAAAAAAAATTGATTTTCCTTTATCTTCATCTATTACATTTCAAGCTTTCTTTGTATAGGTTTAATTTTCTGTCTGATGTCATGTTCCTTTACCTGAAAAGGTTTCGTTAGATTTCTTGTATTGTAGCTCTTCTTCTACATATTTCTTCTTCTACATATGATGTATCTACTTTTTCTTCTTTCAGTATTTTCTCTGTTTCTTGTTTACATCAGTTTGATTATGATATTTGGTCTTGTTTTTGTGCTTACTGTGCTCTCTGGTGTTCTCTGAATTTCTTGTATTATGCTTGCTGTCCATCATTACTTTTTGGAACATTATTTCTTCAGTTTAAATTAAATTTAAATACCCCATTCTCTCTCTTCCTCCTGGGTTCCTGATTACCATGTTAGACCATTTGGTAGGTTCAGTTCTATTTGTTTTCTTTTTTTGTTTCCCTTTCCTCCCTGTTCTGTTTTAGTTTGGGTAATTTCTTTTATTTTATTCAGAAATTTATTTGTTGAACAATCACACAATCTTTTAATGAAATAATATAATATATATATAGATTCTGAAGATTAGATTTACCCCCAAGAGTACCCCCCCCATTGCCCACCCTTATCCTTCCCCTCCCCTTCCTAAAATATCTCTAAAAATGCATTATGTTGTATAACATTACACCTTATCCGGATTTAAAACATGATAATAGATCTCCTTTCTCAATGGCCAGGGTCTAGTTCCATCCTCCACAAATGAGTGAAGACATCCGACCCTTGTTTCTCTGGGTTATGCTGATTTCACTCTGCATAATTTCTTCCATAGCCATCCATTTACCCTCAAAGGCTGCAAAATCATTGTTTCTAATTGCTGTGTAAAATTCCATGGTATATATGTACCATAGTTTTGGGATCCATTCATCCAGTGAGAGACATCTGGGTTGTTTCCATAATTTAGCTATTGTAAATCAAGCTGCTATGAACATAGATATTGCTGTGTCACTGTAATGTGCTGATTCTAAATCCCCTGGAAAAATACCCAGGAGAGGAATAGCAGGATCATATGGTGGGCTCATCCCTAGTTTTTTGAGGACTGCTTTCCAGAAGTCTGTACCAGTCTGCAGCTCCATCAACAGTGTGCTAGTTTCTATTGACTTATCTTGAAGTTCTGTGACTCTTCTCTTGGCTATGTCCAGTCAACTGGAGAAGCTGATAGACATTCTTCAACTCCTAATGTGTTTTTCATTTCTAGCATTTCCATTTGGTTCTTTCTTATCTTCCATCTCTCTGCTGAAATTGCCTATCTGATCTTGCATGTGGATATCCTTTTCATTAATGTCTTTAAAATGTTATCATAAGTACTTAAATTGCTTGTCCAATTACTCTCGAACATCTGTATCCTACCTGGTTTTAGTACCCACTTGTCTCTTGGCAGTGCGTTGCTTTTTCTTGCCCTTTCGTCTGATCCGTCATTCTTGCTGAAAGTCAGACACCACCAGACACCTTGTGTAGGAGAGTAGAGGGTGAGGTAGATAATTTTTCTATTTGTAAATGGGCTTGCCTTTCCTGTGGCTTGGGCCTCTTTAGTCAGGAGTTAAGCTGGATTTAAGGTTTATTGCTGTTACTGTTACCTTCAGGGCACCAAGACTTCAGATTCTTCTAGAGATACCTTGTGATTGTGGTGTGGAATAATGTTCCAGAGAAATTTTCCCATCCTGAGCTTTATACATTTTCTTTGTGCTATGCCTCAAAGAGGGTCTGTTTCCACATCCTCACAAGTCAGCTACCTGGGTTCTATAGTCACTTGTTCGGCACTGCTGTTTGTTCTGCTGCTGGGAGTCAGGAGATGGCCTCTGTTTTCCAAATAAGTCTCAATAGTCTCAATGGTATTAGGCTTTGTGTCCTTAGGTTTTAGAACATGGCTTTTTTTTTTTTTTTTTTAATGAGAAAGGGATGGTGAGAGAGAGACAGAGAAACAATCAATTTTATTTAGTTTAGATTTTCACATGGCCTTTGTATCTCTGACACTCCATTGTATTCGTGGTGTTGGGGTTTGAACCCACATCCTCGTGCATGCCAGGCAAACGCCAAAATGGCTGAGCCATTGCATCAGCCCCAGGACATGTTTTAAAGCTCCCGCCTGTCCCACAGCTGCAGTTCTGGGACCAGCAGCATTCTGCCCAGGAATACAATTTTTTTTCTTTTCCCTCTGTTCTTTTTTTCTAGCTGCAATTGGTTTTCACCAGTTCCCTAATGAGATGCTCTGCTTCTTCTCCTTAGAGTTTTTTTCCCCATAAGTGAGACAGAGAGGGAGCCAGGACAGTCTCACATCCCCTCCACAGCAGCTGCTGTTTTACTCCTGTGGACCTGCACCATGAAGGGCACAGTCTCAGAACCCTCACTGATATTGGGTGGGTTCTGTGGGAAAAGCCTGCAAGAGGGTGTCCACATCCCTATGTGTGCCCACCTCAGAGGCTTCAGTCTCTCATTTCCGTATTTCTGGCATATGGAAGGAGAGTCATGAACTTGTAATTTATCTGGATGTTTCTGTTTTTTTGTAAGAATGGGAGTGAAGTTCTTTCCTGATCTCTACATTCAGAGCAGAAACTGGAAATTCCTTTAATCTTTCTTTAAGACATAGTCCATAATCTACTTCCTTAAGGACTCCTTCCCAGATGAACCCTCCAAATAACTCACAAGGTATGTATTTTTTTTAAAGAAGGAGAGAAGGTCAGAGAGAGAGAGAGAGAGAGAGAGAATCAATTTTATTCAGTTTTACATGTGGCTTTTGTTGTGTACATGGTGCTGGGGTTCAAACCCACATACTAGTGCATTCAAGGCAAGTGCCGTAACCGCTAAGACACTGTTCCAACCCCTCACGATGTATTTTTATTTTATTTTCTTTCTATCACATGACACAACATACTATACCTACATTTTATTGTTTAAGTATGAATTGAACATCTGCTATATACCAGGTATTAGAGATACGAAGAAAAAAGGCATAATTGGGCCTTCACGAAGCTAGGGGAGCCAGAGATGCAGAGATATTAAAAATGGTTGCCAAGGGTTGGGAGGGGGTTGTGAGATTGGAGAAAGTTGTTGCAGGGTTTTAAATATATAGCTAATTTTTTTTTTGGTTGAGAGTAGTTACATATAATTGGTTTACTGTTATTATTTAAATCATGCAGATGCATAATTTTTGCCCCTTTGTCTTTGCAATATGTTTAGTAATATAAGACTTGAAACAACATAGTAAGTGGTCACATTGCAGAGATCACCAATATGTGCTCATAGGAAGAATTAAAAATGTTATTCAAATAAGTATTTTAAGACTTGGGAAAAAATTTCATTGATAGTATCCTACATTATTTTTAACTGTTCTGTTTTTCTTTTGTGATGCTGGAGATTGAACCCAGGGTCTTGAACGTGTGAGGTAAGCCCTGTGTCACCGAACCATATCCCCAACCCTCTGCATGGATTTTTAAAGTTCTGTGCTCCAAACAGTCTACATGGAAATTAAATAGATGTGTTGTGGAATACTGAATTAGACAACTTAAAGAGTAGCTTTAATGATGACAAATACCCTGTTGTTAAGGATGGATATACGTTTTTTTGAATAAAATTATTCTATGATGTTTAGAAGAACACTCATAATAAAGCAACAGAATAAGTGCTATCGAGGGAGTATATGTTGCTATAGAAACACAAAGGAGAAATGTTTCCTATAGTTTGTGACATTCAAGTTAAATCTTAAAGGGGGAGCAGGCATTCTCCATGGGTAAAAAGCATGCAAAGGAATATCTTTGACAAAAATACATTAATATGAAAATGTATCATCTACTTAGGCATCCACTGGTGTTTCAGGACAGTCAGAAGGAAACATGAGAGAGTAACCCTAAGTGTCATAGTGAACAGTCTCATTTTACTCAGGAGATCACAGGGCCCACTGAAGAAAGGGCAAGAACATAGTTATCACCCAGGAAGCATGTGGTTTGTACTAGAATAGAATATGCTAAAAAGGGAAAGGAATATTATATTAATGTCAACAAGAAGTCATGTTGGGCAGGAGACTAAATAAAAGTGGAAGCAACATGAACAAAGAGAATCAATCTGAGGACATATCTAGAAGCAGGGATGATGAGAACTGGGTCATTGCCTGGACATGGAATGATGGAGGGAAGTGACAGGTTTTGACATGGGCTCCTTAGGAGATGGTACTGAAATTTATGGAGGTAAGGCATATAGGGAAGAAACAGGCTTGAGGATGGGGAAAAATTATAAATTCAGTCTTGGACAGGCCGTGTTAAATTGTCCATAGGACAATTGAGTAGAGAGAACCCCACCAACAGGGAATCTGATATGTGGGGGAGTACGAGGACAGAGGAGAGTCCAGACTGAAATCAGGAACCACAACACCAAGTCTGAGAGGAGAAATAGCCCACCAGAGACAGGGACAGGAGCCACTTCAGATTTTGGGGGCCAGTAACTGCTATGTTGCTGGAATACTCAAGCAGAGTGACATATGCTTATTTCAGCTTTACTATATAGCAATGCTATATAATGGTGCCATTTAATGAAAGTAGGATTTCTGTTTTTTCTTTTTTAATCTCTTTTGTAACTTTTTTTTTTACTTTAGTTGACATTGCACAACCTCCCTAGTAAAAATAACATTGAAATGCCAATAGTTCTTTTCAGAAGCCAAAGAGAAAAAAAGAAAAATCAGAGAAGACTTAAAAGAATTGCTACACATACCAACTATGATCAAATCAATCATAGTTTTAAAAAAAACATCATTTTTTTCCTGACCATTGAGCACACTGAAGTTTTTGCTTTTTAGCTTGGTTTTGCATCAACTGTAGACTTGCAGGCTCCCTTTCTGCTGGGGTTGGTAAGAGAAGACTGTCGGGCCTGCCTTGAGCTTCTTCCCTCTGTTGTTTCATATTCAGTGAGTATGAGAAAAAGTTGGAACCTGAACTGTGTGGCAGTAATCTTTAAATTAAATCATTATTATGTTCCCTAATTAAGGTTGAGTGTCTGGAGTTGCAAGTGACATAAACCAGTGGTGTCCTTTTTGAATTTTCATGCAGCACCAGGAGTCTGAAGCTGTGGTGAATGGGCTTAACACTGGAGCTGACATTTGTTGCTGTGGTTTACATAAGAACCTGCTAAATATTAAAAAAAACAAAACCCAACTCATAGCTCTTTTAATAATCTCTAATATGGAAAACACATAGCTCTTGATAGTTTACATTTATACTTGAATTCTCTCCCTCAAGCATCACAGCAGCCTAATGAAATAAATATTAATGTGATTTGCGCATTATCACAGATGAGATAATAGAGGTTTAGAAGAACATCAGTTGTTAGGTGACATATACAGCAGGTGTCAGGGATGAGAGTCAATGTCAGCCTTCCAAATTTTAGGCATTTGCGTCATCTCTGATATGGAAACTACACTTTGGGTCTGTTTGATTATTGAAGCTTCTTTGAATAGTTGTAATCTATGGTGAAGACTGGGAGAAAATGCCCAGGCCAGCTCAGAGAAGATCCAGTGAGGTCCAGTTTCACTGTAGGGATAAACTATTGCACAATTGCCTTAGACAGGGATCTAGGAGACTGCCTTGCAGAATGGCTGGAAACCTAATCCATCAACATATTTGTAACCAACAGATTGTAAAAAGAAAACCACTTCCCACATTTATAAAAGCATAAGAAGAATGTGGATGGTGCATGGGGTATCAACATCCCAGGGAAGTATGACTCTTGGGCTGTTAGTTCTCACTTCCACTTGCTCCAGTACTGCTTCTTTCAGGTCTGGAAGGCAAATTCCCAGCATGCATGTCATATCCTTTTCCTGCAGAGAGCACTACGCAACCACCATGCTGATAGATCTCAAATCACTCACCTGCCTCAGCAAAGCATCCAAGTGGGCTGCTGATCAAATTTGGCATGCCAGATAAAATATTTTGGTGGCCTTGCATGAAGTTGGGGATCTGAGGTATTTTGTGTTACTCTGAAGCACTATGAGCACAAAGTCTGACCTGGCCTGAATCACAACAGTCTTGAAGCACTTTAGGTAAATAACTTGGCCAAGTCTCTCCAGTCTCAGTTACCTCATCTACAGTATAAAATAAGACTAAGAGTACCTTATAGTATGGAACTATTGAGAGAACTAAAATGAGATAATGAGTCACTTAGTTCATCGCCTGGCACAAGTAAGCAGAGTAAGTGGTAATCCGACACTAGGTAAAGTCCATGTCAAAAGGAGGAGTAATTAGTTTTAATGGTTTGATAAGAATGCACTTACTCAACTTAGTGAGACCCTGTGTCAAAATAAAAAATAAAAAGGTTGTTGATGTGGCTCAGTGGTTCAGGGCTTAAGCACTCCTGAGTTCAATCCTCAGTACCAAAAAAAAAAAAAAAAATGCACTTACTAATATAATTAAAATGAAGGAATCACATAAACTTAGCGAACATTAAAATAAAGTGTTAACTATTTTTTTTTTCAATGACTTTTAAGCCTATTATACATTCTTTCCTTAAAGCAGACCTTTACTTATAGAAAAGGAGTCTTAAGAAGAATGCATTTTGGGAAGAGACATTGTTCAACTTAACCTTGTGACTTCCTTACCCTGGTTTTTAAAGAAAACTTTACTTCAGTTGGTAGAAAAGAACTAAACTGAAAAAGTAATAGAGAACTTTAACCCCAAATAAATTCTTATTTGGGAGGATTTCATGATAATCACTTGAAGAATTAATTGGTCATCTTACCTGGGGGGGGGGGAGAGAAAACAATAAAAGCAAGCCCAAGCCCAAGGGCAGTTTGCTTGGCTAAGGAAACAAAACAAAACAAAAAAACCCTGGGAACTATCCAAGGACAAGCTGCCAGCAGCTTTTTTTGGAGGGATTTGTGTTTTAAAAGAGATTTGCATACCCATTTTGAATTATTATGAGAGAGTACTGAGAATGGTAGGGAAATATGAGGCTAAAACTAAATCTTACATTTTTGGTACAGGCTTTGATAAAGAAACTGAGATACCAAAATGATTTCAGATGAGTGTTCACAGACTCTGAGCTAGAATTAATTCAATTGGGAAATAACAGTGTTCTAAATGGAAACATCAGAAAAGACACATTTATTCAATGTATGTGTTTATGAGCTAAAAGACATACATAAAGCTTCTTGGGCACTTTTTGATTCTAGAATAATATTTATAAATATTAGCATTAAAAGACTTTTCTGATACTGATTACAGTGTAATGTTTAAGACTCAGGAGCTTATCTTTAAAATACAGAATATGCTCACTTTGTTCAAAAGTATTTTCATTTTACCTTAGGTAGCACAAGAATTTTGAATAATTCTCTGGCAACTGGCTGACTATAAAGGACACCTGTTCAACTATATGGTTATTCATATATTCACTCACTGTCACAACAAATATTACAATGTCATCGTTTGTTAGGCACTAGGAGTATGATGATGGACACCATAGAGTCCTTCTCAAGGAACTTCCAGTTTACAACTGGGAACAAAAATCCTGAGTTGAATGAAAGGTTGCACTAAATGGTTTCTAAGATTTCTTTCATCTTTAAAGTCTATGTCTCCACTATAAAATGTGTTTTAAAGTGAAAATGCCCAGGTTGGCAAGGGTGTTGTGAAGTGGGTATGCTTCCTATACACCTAATGGGAGTATAAACTGCCACAAGCTTACTCTGGAAAGTACTTTTGCAATATGTTTCAAGAGTCTGAAGAACTACAAATTTCACTTCTTGGAAACAATTCTGAAAAAAATAAAAAAGTATGGACATGGATCAACAAAGATGTATATCACATCTTTACAATGGCACAAAATTGGAAGCCTAAATGCTAAATCATAAAAGGATGGTTAGGCCAATTAGACAGATCCCTACAACAGAACACAAGGAAGCTACTAAAATAATGCTTATGTGGAATTTTTAATTGATCAAAGCTAAAATTCTAAGAATAGAAATTGGGCACCCAATCACATTTATAAGATATCTTCATCTCAAATGGATACATATACTATATTATGTATATTTTATTTTCAAAGAAAAAAGAAGTTTGGAAATTGTAGTTAAAGACTTTAGCCTAGTAACAATCAGGTCACAGACTTCCTCAAGTTCCCTTTACCCAGTGCTACATTTTTGCATGAGTAATTTTGAGGCTTTATATATCCAGAGTAACTTGGTAGATATTCTTTCTTAATAAAAAAAAGAATAGGGTCTGGAAACTCATTGAATCATTGGCATTTTGACATTAATAAGTCAGATGTATTAAAATGACTAAGAGTCATACTTCTGTTTTAGAATATTAAGTACAGAGATTTAACCACATGCCTATTTGCTAAAGATGTCTTTTAAAAAATTCCCTGCAGTGCTGAAGTTTAATAGTTTCTCACATCAAAAAGGTGAGGGTGGTATGTGGGAAGTATCTGGATATCTAAATTTTGGTGGTTAAGTGCTCACAAATGTATTATAATGATTGAATTATGTCCCTAATTTTCATGATGGTTACTGTGAAAGAGAAAATGGCATGCATTTCTCTCTGCATTGTACAATTTTTGTTTTTAGAATTTTGTAACGCACTTTCCCAAATTCACTGTAAAATTTCAAAGGAAATGTATTTTTTCTTTTAAAGCTAATAGTATTACTCAAATTCCTGTGATAGTTGTTTAACTGTATGAAAAGTATAGGTTATTATTTGAAGTGATTTATCAAAGATAAAAGTACAGGCTATCAGCACATGCTGCATTAGTAATGATTAGGATTAAGAAGCTTTATGGTTTGGCTCTGAAATGTCCCCCAAAGCTCATGTGTTGAAGGCTTGTTCCCTAAGCCAGCACTGTTCAGAGGTGAGGCCTTTGGAAGGTGACTGGATGGTGAGGGCTCTAACCTCATCAGAAGATTAATTCATTCATGGATTTATAATATAATAGGCTCTTGGGGGTGGTGGAAATTTAGGAGGTGGGCCTACTTTTGGGGGTCCCCAGCCCTTTCCCCTCTCTTTTGGCTTCCTAGCTGCCATGAGGTGAGAAACTTGGCTTCACCACGTGCTCCTTGCTGTGGTGTTCTGCTTTGCCACAGGCCCAGAAACAACATAGCCTAAGTGACCATGGACTGAAATCTCTGAAACCATAAGCCAAAATTAACCTTTTCTCCTTTTAAATAATTTCTCTCAGGAATTGCATCACAGTAATGGAGAGCCCTCTAACATAAAAATGTCAGAAAAAAATTAACATCAGGTTGAAGAAAAGTCTGAAGGTTAGAACTGAAGTACATCATGCTAAATTAAATAAGTCAGATCCAGAAAGTCAAGGGTTGAATGTTTTCTCTCATTATGCAGAAATGAGACCAAAATAAGGGGGAAAAGAGGATGAGGTAGGGTAAAATCCTATGAAAATAGAAGAGAGAGAGAGAGTGGAGTAGAGGAGGGGATTAATGGGGAAAGAGGAGGACAGAAAAAGGAGGAACAGTAGAACAAATTTTACCAAACTATCCTATCTACATATACGAATATACCATAGTGAATTTCACCTTTATGTACACCTATAAAGCACTATTTTTTTAAGAGAGAGGGACAGAGAGAGAGAGAGAGAGAGAGAAAGAGAAAGAGAGAAATAATTTTTATTTAGTTTTTCACATGGCTTTCATTGCTCTGAGACTTTGCTGTGTACATGGTGCTGGGATTTGAACTCATGTACTCTTGGATGCCAGGCAAGTGCTGTAACTGCAGAGTCACTGCTCCAGCCCCTATAAAGCACTAATTTTAAAAAAACAATAAATAAATAAAAGGAAGAGTAGAGGAAAGGGAGTAGGGGGAGGGAAAGGGGAAGTACTGAGGACTGAATTAGATCAAATTAAATTCCATGCTTGTATAATTATGTCAAAATGAACCACAAGATTATGTATAACTATAGTGCACTAATAAAAATATTAACAATAAACCCAAAGGTTCAGATGAACACATTCCTTCAAGGAGGAACGCAGGTCTCCCCAAGTCTCATTTCTGAGGGAATCAAGTAGCCTGGATAGGACTGAGTAAGTCAGACAATTTTGTCATTTCAATCTCTTTTCCCTCTCCTCACAGTGAATCTTTCCAAAGAGGGTTAATAAATATCAGAACTCAACTACAGATTTTACTCCTTTTTGCTCTGTTATTCTCTAGTTTGTTCACTATGTGAATAGTGAAATCATAGACTTTTATTTTTATTTTTTTAAGAGAGAAGGACAGTGAGAGAGAGAGAGAGAATTACTTTTTATTGAGTTTTTCACATGGATTTCATTGCTCTGATACTTAGTTGTGTACGTGGGTGCTGGGGTTTGAACCCGTGTACTCGTGCATGCTGGGCAAGCGCCATAACCACCAAGCCACCACTCCAGCCCACACTTTTATTTCTTAAACATGTATTTTACTATCTTCTTTGAAACCAGCTTCCCAAACAGCACCTTTGGGGCTGAATCTCTAGGCTTCAGGGAAAATTATAAGGTTGTGTCTCTGCTCCCCTTTTGTTCAGAAAACAGTCGAGGCAGTCAGCTCCTGAAGAAGCTAGTACTGTTCCTTTAAAGTACCACAAAATACGTTCTTGGAAGACTCTAAGTGATGCCAAGAAGGGTTTCTGGCTATGCGAGGACTGTAGTTAGAATAAAAGCACATTATCATGAATCAGAGCGGAAGCAGAATCCTGACTGCAAGATCCTGCCCCTGAACTGTGTGAAGACATGTGGATGGAAAGAGAGTATGGATATTTAGAGTCTCCCCAGGCCCACAGCCTCTGGTTCAGCATGGATGGAGTGAGCAGGTGAGGGAATGTGACCTGCAGCCACACAAATGATTTAAAATGAAGAAAGCGGAACTGGAGTAGGGGGCACTTCAAAAAGGAGTTGTAGAACAAAATATGGCACTCTTCCTTAGCTTAAATAGGCAGAGTGATGGACAGCTGGAATAATCCCGGAGGTACTGGAAGGATGGAAGAGGCACTGGGCTGTTTTGAAGCAGTGCCCTGCTGGGAGGGAGGGTCCCTGAACCTGGTCCCAGGTGGCTGATCTGCACTGCTTGCCAGGCTTGCAAAGCAGGATGGGGCTGGGATGAAAGAGGACAAGGTAAAAAACTATTCCTTTCCTTCCACTCTCTGTAACTTTCTATCACAAAGACTGTATTAAATGGGAGAATACCAAAAAGAGGAACAACCTTTAGCATACCTATCCCATTCTATTGCCTGCTTTGCAAATCTAGATTCAACTTTGAAGTTTTTAAGGTCCAATCATTAAAACATTGTTAATAGTTATCATACAGGAAGTTGGAAAATAAACCATGATCCAAATTCTCTACACACCTTGAAAGAACCTATGAGGCTTTGAGGTTGCTCAAGAATTTCTGAGAGAGAGAACATGGGGATAACTTGTTTGAGGCTGAAAGGTAGAATTTGCTTCCTTTCAGCTTTGAGATATGGGACTTAATCACATTTCAGTGACTTATGGGGAAAAGTGTCAGGCAGCCAAGCTCACTGCTGGAATTCTCCACGGGGCTGGAGGTGAAGTGTGAAAACAAGACCTGTGAACCAGTTTCTTGGACAAGCATGAGCAGGTGAGAACTAGCAGGCTGGGCCCAGAGCCATTAAGAAGACATCTGCCTAGTCTTGTCTGAGGCTCTCAGGAGTAGCTCTTGTCACTGCAACCTGGGTCTGCAGGGACACAGCAGCACGAGAAGCTATTTCTGGAAGAAAAGCAATGGGAAAATTATCTGGCTTTCTCAACGTAAATGCTATGTCACTGCAAAAGCTGTGGCTTCAGTGTTCTGTGGAAGAAGTATCTGCCCACTAAACTCAAAACTTATCTGTTTTCCTTGCATATTTGATGATAAATTTATCTTTAATACTCCTAGAGACTACCTGTATGTTTACTCCATCCACTTTTTCTTTTTTTAGAGAGAGAGTCAATTATCTTTCATCTGTTTTTTTCCTCCTTTATTTATTTGTGTATGTGGTACTGGGATTGAACCCAGGGCCTCCCACATGCCAAGCAAGTGCTCTACCACTAAGCCATCTCTTCAGCCCATTTACTCCCTTTTAAAAATAATGACTACTTCTGAAATAAAAAACTATTTCCTTATATTACAAATAATTATGTTAGAGGTGCTTATAAAACAATTTTCATTTACCATTTTTACATAATGCATAATACATAAAAGGCAATATGGTCTCATTTTGGTTTCAGATATGCAAATGAAAGAAGTCAAAATTAATATTACTCTCAGGCTTAATTGAATCAGGAAATAAAAAGTTAGCAATATGATGACAGAGTAGGATAGTAACAGAGGACCCTGTTTTTTTTTTTAAGAGAAAGGGAGAGAGTGAGTGAGAGAGAGAGAGAGAAATCAACTGTATTTACATTTATTTTTTCATCTGGCCTTCATTTCTCTGATACTTAGTTGTGTACGTGGTGGTGCTGGGGTTTGAACCCGGGTCCTCATGCATGAGAGGCAAGTGCTCCAACCACTGAACCTCTGCTCCAGCCCCAGAAGACCCTATTAATTTGAATAATTCTGGGAAATCTACAACATTCTAAGACAAATGTATATATTATTTATTGGAAGAAGAAATTTAAGGGAAAGTAAAAGTAACATCTTTTGATATCACACTTTCTTAAAATTTTTTGTTTTTCTCTAAATTTTGAAATCAAAAATGTATGCTCCATTTAATAAATTTGAGATGATTTATTGGAGAGAGAGCAGGCTTTGAAAGTAGGTAGATCCTGGTTTGAATACTGTCCTTATCACCAACTATCAGATTTTAGAAAAGTAATTTAGCCTCCCTGAACCTCAAAAATCTTATCAATTTTTTTGTGGATAAAACCTTCCTTTGAATAGAATTAATTTAATAAGAATGAAAATGAGCACTATTTCAATAAACCAAACATTTGTCAGACTTAGCATGAACTGGCAATAGCACAGGCTAAGGAAGAATGCATTGTTCAATGGAACTTGGTCATTAATTTAAGGTTATATTGATATTTTATTAATCTTAGAGGTAGTTGTATAACTATTAAAGTATTATCACATGGTTCAATCAGAAGTAAAAAAAATAAAAAAGAACTTCCTGTAACACACCTCACAAATCCTCTTAAGAATAAGTAACATTGGAACCAAAGTTATTTTGGAATCAAAATTAACTTCTGGCACTGATAGAAAGTAGCTGAAGAGCTGAAGTGTTTCTGATGTGTCATGGTACTACAGATACATTGCTGATGTTTGACAATGATGGGTGAAAGCTAGTACACATCAACTGCCATTATTCAAGAAATATGAAAAAATACTAAGCCATCTGCTCCGAATAGATGTAAGCTAATGGTAACATAAAACAACATGGTACTTGCATAAAAACAGAAATGTAAACAAGGGGAACAGAATACAAGACACAGATAAACTTACACAGATAGTCATCTTATCTTTGACAAAGATACCAAAAACATACCTAGGAGAAAAAACAGACTTTTTAACACATGGTGCTGGGAAAACCAGATAGCCATTAGAAGAATGAGACTAGACCCCTCTCTCTCACCTTGCACACACACACAAAAGTGTTGGTGCCATGAAAGACCTAGAAATTAGACCAAAAACTTTGAAACTGTTAGAAGAAAACATGGTCAACACTCCAACATATGGGGTCAGGCAAGGGCTCCTATATCTCAGTAAATAACACCAAGAATTAGTTAAATGGAAATGAGTTAAAAGCTTCTGTACAGGGACTGGAGCCGTGGCTCAGCGGTTATGGCGCTTGCCCAGCACGCACGAGTAACGGGTTCAAACCCCAGCACCCACGTACACAACTAAGTGTCAGAGCAATGAAAGCCATGTGAAAAACTCAATAAAAATTTATTCTTCCTGTCTCTCTGTCTCTCTCCCTCTCTCTCTCTCTCTTAAAAAAAAAAAAAGCTTCTGTACAACAAAGGAAACAAGAGTATGAAGAGAGAATCTAAAGAATGGGAGAAAATCTTTGCCAGTTACTCTTCTGACAAGAGGATTATTATTCAGAACATACAAAAAACTAAAAAAAAAAAAAAAAAAAAAAAAAAAAAAAAAAAAAAAAAAAAAAAAAAAAAAAAAAAAAAAAAAAAAAAAAAAAAAAAAAAAAAAAAAAAAAAAAAAAAAAAAAAAAAAAAAAAAAAAAAAAAAAAAAAAAAAAAAAAAAAAAAAAAAAAAAAAAAAAAAAAAAAAAGCAAAAAACAAACAAACAAAAAAGAAAACCCCAAACAGCAAATTTAATAAATGGGCAAATGAACTAAACAGATGTTTCTCAAAAGAAGAAATACAAATAGTCAACAAATATATGAAAAAATGTTCAACATCTTGAAGCATTCAAGAAAATAAAACTTGGAACTACACAGAAATTTCATCTCACTCCAGTCAGAACGGCAGTCCTCAAGAATACACGTAATAATAAATACTGGTGAGGATGTGGAGAAGAGGGAACATTTATACACTGTTAGTGGGACTGTATTAGTACAAACACTATGGAAACCTATGGAGGTTCCTCAAAAGATTAGGAATGGAACCACCACCTGGCCCAGTTATACCACTCCTCAGTTTTTATTGAAAAGAATTGAAATCAGCATGCTACGGTGATACATGCATACCCATATTTGCAGCAGCACAATTCACAATAGCCAAATTATGGAACCAGACTAGGTACCACAAACAGATAAACTGATAAAGAAAATACAGTATATATACATAATGGAGCTTTCCTCAGCCATAAAGAAGAACAAAATTGTCATTTGTGAGAAAATGGATAGAACTGGAGAACAGCATGTTAAGCGAAATAAGTCAGACTCAGAAAGTAAGGGTCAGACATTTTCTCTTATATGTGAACATTAGGAAAAAGGGGGAAAGGGTGATTTTCATGAAAAAAGAAGGGAGACCAGTAGAGTAGAGAGGGAATTAGGGAGGGTGATGGAGAAGGGTGGGAAAGGTGAGATAACAGGCAATGAAATAGACAAAATTATGTTAAATGCATGTGCAAATAAATTACAGTGGATCCCATTATTTATATAATTATAATACACCAATAATAAAAAGAAAATATATAAGTTTAAAGCCAATTTTAAATCACTGAGTAATTTGTCAGCATTTTAGCCCAGTGACTACCTCTTGTCATTATGACTTGACCTTTTGCAGGAGTAGAGATTTATAAACTGAAAATTGTTCATAAGTTAAAACTACACATTTTGTCCTGATAATTTCAGTCTAAAATGTATAGTTCTTGTTCACACATCCATCCAAAGCTGAACATCAAAATTAAAGCAGCAGAGAACAGATAACTTGAAACCTACTCTTTGGTACTCACAGTGAAAATAACACTTTGTTCTATTTATTATTCCTAGGTGTTCTGGTTTGGGTATGGTTTTAATGTATCCCCCAAAGTCACTGAGGAGACTGGTCCTCAGTGTGATGGTGGTGAACCTGTAAGAGGTGGGATCAAGTCAGAGGTAATTGGGTAATTGAAGGTGCTGTCCTTGAAAGGAATTGATGTAAATCTTGTGGGACCCTGGTTAGTTCTTGTGAGAGGGTTGTTATAAAAAGATAAGACTGACTGTTCTCCTGTCTTTGGCTTCCTGTCTCTTCATGTGAGGTCCCCTCTTACACATGTTTCTGCCGGGATGCTACCCACCATGATGTGATGTGGCTTAGGGGTCCCTGCCAGAACTAGCACCATGCTGCTTGGACTCTCAGCCTCAAAAACTATAAGCTAAATACATCTCTTTTCTTTACACATTACCCAACCTCTAGTGGTATTTTGTTGTAATAGTGGAAAACACACTAATACACTTGGCTAGAGGTGGAATGAGCATGGGCTTTGAATCTAGGTAGACACAGAACAAATTCTGGATCTGCGCCTTACTTGCCATGAGAGAATCAATTTTATGTATTTTTGTCATGGGCCTTTGTTTCTCAGACACTTAGTTGTGTATGTGGTGCTGGGGTTGGAACCAAGGTCCTTGCACATGCCAAGTAAGAGCTCCAAATGCTGAGCCACCACTGCAGCCTGCTTACTTGACATGGGAACTTCGGTAGATTACTTGATCTCTATGAGTGTCATAGTGTTATCCATATTAAAATTAAAGATTGCTAAATAGATGAGTGATAATAATGACAATCAAAACACAAACGGCAATAGCTCCTATAAATTATGGAGGGCTTATACTGCATGAGGCACTGAACCAAATGTTTTTCTATACCTAATCTCATTTAATCTGTACAGAAGTTCTCTGGAGGTCTTACTAGCCTAGTTCATAGGTGAACATGTTGAGGCAAAAAGAGGGCAAGTGGCATCTGAACCTACCTGACTACACATTTGGTTATTCAGTCTCCTTCTCAAGGCCACTTGTACATAAAGTCTCTTGACATTCTTGATAGACAGAAATGAAGAAGAAGATGATGAAGATGATGATGATGATGATGATGATAATCCTCTTTCCATTAAATTGTTTTTCAAAAATTATCTGAGTAATACGGCTTTTAAAAAATAACCCTCTAATTATAAAAGTAAAGTTTATATGCATATTTGGAAAGAAAAGAGACCTATAAAAATGTTATAAGCTTAACACCTAGAGAACACCAAAGTTAATAGTTTGCTATATTTCTTTCAAGATTAAAAATAAGTGTACAGTTTTAGGCTATATTTTAATTTTTACGTTTTTGTGACATTAAATAATGTTGAAAAAATTTTGAATGTCCCTCAACATTTCCTTGTTATATGTACTGTAATACATTTAACAATTATTCTATTCTTCAAACTAGTGAGATCCTGCTTCTAAACAAAAAGTAAGAGGAGGTGAGGATATAACTCAGTGGTAAAGTACCTGAGTTCAAACCCTGGTGCCAGGAAAGAAAACAAAACAAACAAACAAACAAAAAAAATCAATCCTTGTTAACCTATTCTTGGACTTTATTTCCTTTTTTACTCTTATAAATTTATTGACTCATTCAGCAACTATTTATGGAATACCTATCATGTATAATGCACTATTCTAGTATTAGGATATTGCCATGAATAAAAAAGACCAAAAAAAAAAAAAAGACAAACTACTGTGCCTTGATGGAGTTACAATATAATAGGAACAGGTAGACAATGAATAAAACTAACTAAATGGTATATTAGACTATATAAATGTTCTGGAGAAAAATGAAAGGTAGGGGGTTTGGGTAGGTGAAGGAGCATTGGGAAAGGAAGATGTTAATGAGAGCATAACATTGGAAGACAGGAAGCTCTGGGCACATCAGGGAGGAGCATCCAAAACATCCAAGTACATGATACTATGCCCGAGAACTATAGGGGAGGAAGATGAGAGAAGTGGAATAAACAAAGAGGAGATGAGAACTGAAGTCATGAGGGCAAGGTACCTCCTCTCAGAGGGCTTTGGGGTGATGGTACAGACTTAGGACTGGAGAGTTTCCACAGCGAAATGACATCAGTTGATCAGCAGCACTTAGCCACTGAGTACATCCCCAGCTCCTCCACTTTTTTTAAAGGGTGGAGGGGGGAGAGAGAGAGAGACTATTCACTTTATTTAGTTTTTCATCTGGTTTTCATTGCTCCAACATTTAGTTGTGTATGTGGTGCTGGGGTTTGAACTCTGGTCCTCATGCATGCCAGGCAAGCACAAACCACCCTATCCCCAGCCCTTTTTATTTTTTTCATTTTGAGACAGGGTCTAAGATGCTTAGGGTCTAAGTTGCTGAGGCTGGCTTTGAACTTGTGATCCTCCTGCTTCAGCTTCCTGAGCAGCTGGGAATATAGGCCTACACCATCATGCCCAGCTCAGCTGATCAACTTTTAAAACATTTCTTTAGGCTGTTAAGTGATCAGTCTGCAGGAGGCATGGTTGGAAGTGGGAAAATCACTTAGGAAGCTATCACAATAATCCAGGAGAGAGATGGGGTAGCACACAGTGGAGATGGTTGTAAGGAGTGGTAGGATTTGGGATATCATTTGAAGGAAGAGGCAATAGGATTTATTGACAGATTGGATGGAGTGGGATATGAGACTCAAGTGGAATCAAAGATCACAAAGCTTTGGTTCAAACTATCATAAGACTGAGATACTGAAGAACTGAAATGGAGAAAACTGGGAAGAGAGGCTTAGGAGGTGGGATAAATAGGCAAGAGATCGGTTATGCACATCAAGGTTGAGGTGCCCATCAGATATCCCAGTGGATTTGTTGATGTGAAGTGGCACGTTAGAGTCCAGAGCACAAGGAAAAAGTTGGGCTTAAAAAGGTGTTTTAGTTGACTATTTCTGTGGCTATGACCCAAGGACCTGACAAGAGCAATTTTAGAGGAAAAGTTTATTTAGGGTCTTGGGGTTTCAGAAGTCTTAGTCCATAGAAGGCCAGCTCCATTGCTCAGGGATGGAAGTGAAGCTGAACATCATGTTGGAAGGCATGGCTCTAGGGAGCAGAGAGAAGACTCCACCTGCCAGACACAAAATGTATATCCCAAAGGCACGCTCCCAATGACCCATGTCCTCCAACCACACCCTACCTGCCTACAGTCATCATTGAGCTAAGGCTCTCATAACCCAATCATTTCACCTCAACCTTTCTGGATTGTCTCATACAAGCTTTGGGGGAACAGCTTTCATCCAAATCATAATATTCCACCTCTGGCCCTCAAAAGCTCATGACAATCTCACAATACAAAATACATTTAGTCCATTTTCAAGGGTCCCCATAGTCTTAACAGTTCCAAGACTGCCCAAATGTTCAAGCCCAAAGTCTCCATGGAGACTCAAGAAAAACTTGCATGTGAGCTCCTGTAAAAAAAAAAATCAAATCAAATTACATATGTCCAATATACAAAAGCACATAGGAAATATTTCCATTTAGAAAAAATAGATACATAGAAAGAAGGGATGGGACCAAAGCAAGACTGAAATCCAGCTGGGCAAACAATTCCTATAGTTCCATGTCCAAGATATGGGGCACATGGCATCAGGACATTCCATCCAAAGGGTTTGTGTGGCTCCACCCCTATGGCCTTGCTGGTTGCAGTCCACATGGCCTCTCTGTTGGCTTGTCTCTGTTCAATTCCTACAGCTTTCTTTGGCTGATATTCCACAGTACTTGGCATTTCTTAATCTCCGGGGTCTCTGCTGCAGCTTTGGCTTCTTCCTCACATCTCCACACATCACCTTCTCAAGGGCTGTCTCCAGGGACTCAGACCCTGGGATGCTTTGCTTGGCTTCCCACATCTTCCTTTGAAATCTTGGTGAAAGCCTCCATGACCCCCTCAATTCAGCATCCTACAATCCAGCATAACCAGCATGTAATTGCTACCAAGGTCTGTCCCCATCTCAAGAAGTAGCCAAGCCCCAGAGACCATGGTGCAGCAGCCTCTGAGTGTTTGGGTGGCTGAGCATTTTGAAAAACCTTTCTAGGCCCCTTTGTGCAAGAAGGGTTCTCCACCAATTTCTTCTCAAGGGAATTTTTATTCCCTTGAGTCTGCAATGGATGTGATCTTGCCAATTCCTAAGATGCCCTCAAGCCATCTTTCTTTTTGCCTATGGGCTTTTAGAATTTCTTTAGTGGCGTAACATCTTTACCAACTGCAACTTCTTTAGCCCCAGTTTAACTCTCATCTTTCAAGTCCAAGTTTCTCAAATCTTTCCGCTCTGCTTTCTACTCCTAAATGTTATCATAAACTTGGCTAAAAGCCACCAGCAACACCCAAGCCACTGACTGAATAGTATGCTGCCTAGAAATTTCTTCTATCAGATTAAGAAGTTCATTACTTTTAAAATCAGGCACACAGAAAGTCTCAGGACCTGGGCAAAATGCAGACTTCTTAGCCAGAACATAACACAAATGGCCTCTAGTCCAATTTTCAATAGTGTCCTCCTGCTCCTCTGACCTCTTGAGCCCTATTCTTACTTAACATAGTCCTATAGGCATTCTGGTCTTTTTTTAAAAAAAAATTATTGAGGAGTTGTTATTGTACAATCATAAATGCATATATACATATACATATATACACCTGATCCTAATCCAGAATCAACCCCACACTTTCCACACCCCAGTCTCTTGACTTTTCTATATTTTCCCCTATAACAGATATAAATGCCTTTGTATATAAGATTGTGCATTTTCCAGAATTAAATGATTGCTTAAGTATTATCTGGCTTCTTGGGGGAGTAAAGAGTAAGCTACATTGTTGATTCCCCACCTTCAATCCCACCATATCATACCTCCCTCCCACTTCCCTCCCTCCTCTTCTTATCTATGATTCCCCTAAATGGTGTGTTGCTTCAACTTTGGTGAGTCTAGTACATGAGCTTGACCTTTCACCCAAGCCTGGGTTTTGTTCTAGCCTCCACAAATGAGGAAAAATATTTGACCCTTGAGACTCTGGGTTTGGCTAATTTCACTCAGCATAATTCTTCCATTGCCATCATTTACCTTCAAAGGTTGTAATATCCTTGTTTCTAATATCTGAGTAGAACTCCATAGTATATGTACATACCACAGCTTTTGTATCCATTCAACCAGTGATGGACTTCTGGGTTGATTCCATAATTGAGGTATTGTAAATTGATGCTATAAATATTGATTTTGCTGTGCCATTTTAATGTGCTGATTCTCTCTCTTCTGGGAAAATACACAGAAGAGGGATAGCTGGATCATACGGTGGATCCAGTTCTAATTTTTTGAGGAGTCTCTACCCTGCTTCCCAGAGCAGCTATACCAGTCTGCAGTTCCACCAACAGTGTACTAGTGTTCCTATCTCACCACAACCCCTCCAGTATTTGCTACTGTTTATATTCTTCATTTTTGGCATACTGACTGGAGTGAGGTGAAATCTTATTTTTTTTTTAAAGAGAGAAGGACAGTGAGAAAGAAAGAGAAAGAGAGAATCTATTTAGCTTTTTTTGTGATTTTTGTTGCTCCAACACTTTGTTGTGTATGTGGTGCTAGGGTTTGAACCTGAGACCTTGTGAATGCCAGGAGAGCACTGCAACCACTAAGCCACTGCTCCAGCCCTTACTGTAGTTTTGATTTGCGTTTCTCTGATTACTAGTGATTTAGAACACTTTCTCATGTATTCATTGGCTTGCTGGATTTCCTCTATTGAGAAGTTTCTGTTTAGCTCTCTGGCTCATTTATTAATTGGATTGTTTGTGTTTTTGATATTAAGTTTTTTGAGTTCTTTGTAAATTTTGAATATTAGTCCCCTGTAGGAGGAATCATAAGCCATGATTATCTCCCATTCTGTAGGTTCTCTCTTAACAGTTCTGACCAATTGTTTGGCTGAGCAAAAACTTTTTAGTTTAATGGCCTCCCATTCATTGA
This sequence comes from Aplodontia rufa, assembly GCA_004027875.1. Lineage (NCBI taxonomy): Eukaryota > Metazoa > Chordata > Mammalia > Rodentia > Aplodontiidae > Aplodontia > Aplodontia rufa. The sequence goes on from PVKS010006750.1 coordinate 67,700, forward strand.
TTCTTGAATTTAATTCTTTTGCTTTGGGAGTCTTATTGAGAAAGTCATTGCCAACTCCCATATGCTGAGTACTGGTATAATTTTTCTCCTAGTAGTTGTATGGTAGCTGGTTTAATTTCTGGTTCCTTGATCCATTTTGATTTGATCTGTGTGCAAGCTGAGAGATAAGAATCTAATTTCAACTTTCTGCAAGTAGTTGTCTAGCTTTTCCAGCACCATTTGTTGAATAGGCCATTACTCCTCCATGTTATATTTGGCCCCCTTTGTCAGATATCAGATGTTTAAAGATTTGTGGGTTTGTCTCATAGCCTTCTATTCTATTCTGTTGATCTTTGTTCCTATTTTGACACCAGTACCATGCTGTTTTTATTACTACAGTTCTATAGTAAAGTTTTTAGATCTGATTTCTCTGGCTAGGGTCTTGAGGACTATGTTGAATAAAGTGGTGCAGAGTGGGAAGCCTTGATTTACACATGAATTTAGTGGAGATACTTTCAGTTTTTCTCCATTTAGCATGATATTAGCTGTGGGTTTGTCATATATGGCCTTTACATAGTTAAGATATGTTACTTTAATCCCTATCGTCTCCAGAGTTTTGAGCATGAATGGGTACTGGATTTTACTGAAGGCCTTTTTTGCATCAATTGAGATGATCATATGGCTTTTGTCATGAATTTTGATTAAGTGATGAATCACATTTATTGACTTATGTATTTGGAACCAGTCTTACATCCCTGGAATGAAGCCCACTTGATTGTGATGAATTATCTTCTTGATATGTTTTTGAATGTGGTTTGCTAGAACCTTATCAAGGATTTTTGCGTCTATGTTCATCTGGGATGTTGGTCTGTAGTTTTCTTTTTCTTTTTAGGGAGAGGAATGGTGAGAGAGAGAGAGAGAGAGAGAGAGAGAGAGAAAGACTCAGTTTTGCTTAGTTTTTTCATGTGACTTTTGTTGCTCTAACATTTCATTGTGTACGTGGTGCTGGGGTTCAAACCCATGTCCTCATGCATGCCAGCCAAGTGCCACAACCACTGGGCAACCACTCCAGCCCCTGTAATTTTTTCTTTTAAAGAGAGGAAGGGAGGGAGGGAGTGTGGGCGGGGAGAGGGGAGGATATAGAATCAATTCTTATTTATTTTTCTTCTGGCCTTTGTTTCTCTGACACTTAGTGTGTATGTGGTGCTGGGGTTTGAACCTGGGTCCTCACACATGCCAGGCAGGTACTCTAACTGCTAAGCCACCACTCCAGCCCCTAGTTATCTTTTTTCGATATGTTTTAGTTGGGTTTTGGTATCAGGGTTATGGTTGTCTCATAAAAAGTGTTTGGGAGGTTTCCCTCCTTTTCATTTTCTTGGAATAGATTAATAAGGAGAGGTGTTAGCTCCTCCTTATAGGTGTGGTAAAATTCAGCAGAGAAGCCTTCAGGTCCTGAGCTTTTCTTCTTTGGAAAGCCTTTAATTGATTTCAGTGCCTGTAATTGGATTGTTTAGGCTTTCAATATCATCCTGAGTCAATTTAGGGATGTTGTACGTGTCTAGAAATCTGTCCATGTCTTCCAGATTATCTAATTTGGAGGAGTATAGTTTTTCAAAATAGGTTCTATAATCCATTGGATTTCTGTGGGGTCAGTGGTGATCATTCCCTTTTGTTGGTGATTTTGTTGATTTGTTTTATTTCCTTCCTTCTTTTAGTGAGATTGGCTAGAGTGTTGTCAACTTTATTTAGTTTTTCAAAGAACCAGCTCTATGCTGTTGATTCTGTTTATTTTTTGTTCTCAATTTCATTGATTTCAGCTCTGATCTTGATTATTTCCTGCTTTCTGCTGGTTTTGAGATTAGATTCCTCTTCTTTCCACAGGGATTTGAGGTGGAGCATAAACTTATTTGGAATCTCTCTTGATTTTTAATGTAGGCATTCACTGCTAAAAATTTTCCCCTTAAGAATGTTTTCATGCTGTCCCAGAGTTTTCAGTATGCTGTGTCTTCATTCTCATTTGCTTCCAAGAATTTCTTGATTTCTGCTTTCATATCTTCTTGGATACATTCTTCATTTAACAGGGTAGTATTCAATCTCCATATGTATATATGTATTTTCTGTTATAATTTTTGCTGTTAATTGCTAGGATCATGGTGTCATGGTCTAATAGGATACATGTGATAATATCTACTTTTTTATATTTGCTGAGATTTCCTTTGTGAACTAGAATATGATTTATTTTGGAGAAGGATCCATGTGCTGTTGAGAAGAAGGTAAACTCAGCCAATTTGGGGGTGGAATATTCTATAGATGTCTATTAAGTCCATTTGGTTTATGGAGTGGTTTAGGCTGGAGATGTCTTTACTGGTTTTTTGGTTTTGTTTTTTGCTTCAATGATTTGTCTATTGGCGATAGAGGAGTATTAAAGTCTCCTAATATTATTGTGTTGGGGTCCATAAGTGGTTTTATGTCTTGGAGTATTTTGTACATAATTGGGAGTGTTGGTGTTTTGAGCATAGATGTTTACTATGGTCATATTTTCCTGATATACTGTTTCCTTTACTGTGATGTAGTGGTCTTCTTTATCTTTTCTGATTAATTTATGTTTGAAATCTACTTTGTTGGATATAAGTATTGTAAAACCAGCTTGCTTTCTTGGGTCATAAACCTGATAGATTTTTTCTCATCCTTTCACCCTCAATCTGTGAATGTCTTTGGCTGTAAGATGGGTCTCTTGTAAGCAGCATATTGTTGGATTATGGTTTTTGATCCAATCTGCTAATCTGTGTCTTTTGATTGCTGTGTTAAGACTATTCACATTCAGTGTTAGGACAGTTATGTGGTTGTGGTTCACAGTTGTGTTTTATTGGTGAGTTCTGTGCTGTGTTCATTGTCTTTTGATAGCATGTACTTTTATTGAATTTCCTCTGTTTGTGGATTTTGAGGATTGTTTGTTTGTCTTCTATCTAGAGACTATCTTTGAGAATTCATTGTAATGCTGGCTTTTTGTCCATGAATGCTGCAAGTTTGATCTTATCGTGAAATTTTCTTATTTCCCCTTTGATTTTGAAGCTGAGTTTTGCTGAGTATAATATTCTTGGCTGAAGACTGTGTTCATTCAGGGGTTGAAATTTCTTCCAGGATCTTTTTGCTTCTAGAGTCTGAGCTGAAAAGTCAGATGTGACCCTTGTTGGCTTGCTTCTGAATGCAATTTGGCATTTTTCTCTTGTAGCTTTTAATATTGTATCCTTGATTGCCTTATTATACATTTTGGATATGATGTATCTCAGTGTGCTTCCCATTTGATAGACCTATTGGGTGTCCTCTACATTTCCTGTATGAGCATATCTGACTCTAATATGGGAAATTTTTCCTTTATTTCTTTGAGAATGTTCTTTATGCCTTTCATTTGTGTTTCAATTTCTTCTTGTATACTAATTACTCTTATATTGTTTCTTCCGATTTTTTTCCCAAACATTTTGAAAATTCTGCTCAGGCTCTGTGAGTTTTTTTTTTTTCTTTTTTGTTATCCATGTTCTCAAGCTTACTCAGCCTTTTCTCGTTGTCAGTTCTTTTTTCAAATGTTGAGGTTCTGTTTTCTAGGCTCCAGGGTGTGGCTCTGGAACCTTGTGGGGGTGCAGAGCAGCCTGTTGGATTATTGAAATGCCATGGTTGGGGTGCATTTCTGGGTCCTGAGTTCACAAAGGAGCAGTACAGGCTTGAATGGGCCTGCCTGTATGTCATGCTAGGACCTAGGATCCTTGGTGGCAGTGGCAGGCCCAATGTATCTGGACCTGGCTGGTGTATGCTGTTGTCGAGTGGTTCCTTGGGTGTCCTGGGTGCCTGTTGGCCTGGGACAAGAAGTGTAGGCCCACGTGGCAGCTGGGCAACTCCAGGCGGTGGTCCTCTTGGTTTCCTAGGTCCATTCTGGTTTTCTGAGCTCCCTCCAGCATTGCCCATTAAGCTCTGCTTACAACAATCTAAAGCTTTTCTACCCTGCATCATTAAACTTTCCAAAATGCCTCCCACAAATTCCCCAAAACTCCAAAAGCTTCTAGACACATGGTCAGTTTAGTCATAGCAACAACCCCACTTCTTGGTACCAATTTTTGTATTAGTCAACTTTTCCATTGCTCTGACTAAAAGACCTGACAAGAACTATTTTAGAAGGACAAATTTATTTAGAGGCTTGTGGTTTTAGAGGTCTTAGTCCATAGAAGGCTGGTTTCACTGCTTGGGGCTTGAGGTGTGGCTGAACAGCATGGCAGAAGAGTGTGACAGAGGGAAGCAGCTCAGGGCCTTGCTAGGATGCAGAGAGTGCAACTTCACGACAGATATATATCCCAAAGGCATGCTCCCAATGACCTACCTCCTCCAGCCACACCTTACCAGCATATAGTTACCAGTTAATCCCTATCAGGGATTAACTCACTGATTGAGTTAAGGCTCTCAGCCTTCCTGGATTGTCTCACATAAGCTTTTGGGGTACACCTTTCATCTAAATCATGACAACAGGTAAATTTAGGAATCAGCAGTATAGTAAGAATTTATAGATAGAAGAAGGGAGATCAATTAAATGAGCATGTGTTTGATGAATATCCTTTTATGTAAATCCTTATTTATGGCTAATGTATCAGTACAGATTTCTAGGATTAAAATTATTGAGTCAAGGGGTATGCATATTGCTAAGGCTTTTGATTTATATCATCTAATTAATTTTAAAGGTGGCAACAATTTACATTGTCAAGAATGAATATTATGTCTGAACATAATCTCTTTTAACTTATTAGCACATATGAACATGGAGTATTATTGTTGATTTGATTTTTCTGTTAATAAAAGTCTTTATATTGTGTATGTTAATCATTTTTATTTCTTCCTTCACTGACTCTTTTTTTGGGGTGGAGCATACTAGAGATTGAATCCAGGAGTACTTAACCACTGAGCCACATCTACAGCCCTTTTAATCTTTTTATTTTTGAGGCAAAGTTTCATTAAGTTGATTAGGACCTTGCTCAGTTGCGGAGGCTGGCTTTGAACTTGTGGTCCTCCTGCCTCAGCCTCCTGAGCTGCTGGGATTACAGGCATGTGCCACTGCACCTGGCTGTGCTTTAACATTTAATGTCTTGCTTATTGAATAAGTTTTCCATTGAAGTACTTAAAAAAAATTAAAAAGTTACATAATTCATAACTTCATAACTCAATTATTTGTAATCTTTTGTTTTTAATGTGTTGGATAAGAAAGCACAGATCATAAAGAAAAACCAGATTGAAGCCACAGCAATTTTTTTTTGCCTGGTAACTTAGGCATTGTGACGTTCCAGGTAATTTGATGTGACAGTTTTAGAGCAGTGCAGTATTCAACTACAACTGAGCAAGCAAACAAAATATAGCCATTTTAAAAATCACACAATAAAAATAAAAATCAAAAGAATGTAAAATAAATTTTTTAAAATTGAAATATCATGTTCACAAGTGAATTATCTGAAAACTAGAAATGTTAATATTAGAAAAGGATAAGTAGCAAAAATTTTAAGTAAATATTTTTCACTGTGTTATATGTGACAGTAAAGAAGACAACATCAAATATTTACATAATAGTTACCATGTGCCTGGTGTTGCTTAAGAATTTTATTCCCTCATACTTCTCTCTCACTCCACTTCTCAACATCTCTACGAAGCAGATACCTGTTAGGAATCTCTTTGTACAGGAAGACTATAAGGCACAGGTAGGTTAAGTTAGTGTGCCCTAGATGCCACGGCAAAGCTGATATTCTAACCCACATAATCTGGGTTAAGAGCCCAAACTTTGTATCAGTTGCTTTTATATATTATTTCATTTACATTTTTGGGGGGACTAGGTATTGAACCCAGGCATGCTTAACTATTGAGACACATCACCAGCCCTTTTTATTATTTTTTTTTAAAGAGAGAGAGGGAGAAAGAGAGAGAAAGAGAATCAACTTCATTTAGCTTCTCATCTGGTTTTTGTTGCTCTGACCCTTAGTTGTGTATGTGGTGCTAGAGTTTGAACCTGGGTCCTCGTGCATGCCAGACAAGCACAACAGGGCTGAGCCACCATTTGAGGGGGTCCAGGCCCCTTTTTTCATTATAATTATCATCATCATCATCATCATTATTATCATTATTTTGAGACACGTACAGACTAAGTTACATATGGTATCACTAAGTAGCTGAGGCTGGCCTCAAACTTGTGATCCTCTTTCCTTAGCCTTCTAAGCTGCTGGGATTACAGGTATGTGCCACTGTGCCCAACTTCATTTACTTTTGATAGCAACCTTCTGAGGTAAATTTATCACTGAATTCCAGAGATAGAGAATCTAAATAGAGAACTTGCCAGGCCTTACAATCAGTGAGTGATAGAAGCTGGATCTGACCCAGGTCACCTTGGGACCCAAGCTGGCATTCCTCCCCTAATCCCTCACTGCCTCCCAGCAAATCTTTAAGAGCCAAACCATGGGGTACAAAGTTCAATAGTGAAGGGATCCTAAGACAGGAGACTGACAGTAGTTGGAGTAGCTGGGAAAACTGGTGAAAAACTAAGCAACAATAAAAAGTAGGGCCTGAAAGGAGGAATGAAGAGAAGGGCATTTCAAGCGAGAGAGCATAGTAGGGGCAGTAAACTGGAATGGCATGTTTGGGGAACTCAGGGGACCAGGCTGGACAACAGCTTTTGTTCTTTAATGTAAGCCTGTGGACTTGCATTAGTCTTTCTTACTTCTCTTGACATTTTCTTTTTGACTTTATTCTGGCCTGTATTAATGACGTGGCCTCTTGCCTCTCATCCTTAAACATCCTTCCTATGAGTGAGCTTCCATTAAAGTGTAGCTTTTAAAATGCAGAGAGCTTGTCTTGTTCGTTTTTGATTCCTGGCCTATGAGGACAACATATATTTGTTGAAACTATTCTAGATTTCTAGATAAGGCTGCTTACGTTCCACAGATTCAGAGACAGTCTCTGCTTCTTAAATGTGTGCCTTCTACCAGCAATGAATCATGCTCACGTCTCACCCCCGCCAAAACACCACCAACATAATATAAACAAATCAACACACAAACAGATCCCCAACTTTTTCCTTAACTCTACTCGCCCCTCTTACCGCTGCCTTTTCTTCTTTCTTTTGCAGTCAGACGTCTTGAGTTTTCTACACCTACCCACCCAACTCCATTTTCTCACTTCCTACTTCTCTGCCTACTCCAATCTGGTTTCTGTATCGGTCTATCCACCAAACAAGCAATGGCCGATAAAATTCATGAACTTCCTCCCAGCTGTTGAAGTGAACAGGCTTTTTGCAGTCCCCACCTTGCTTAACTTCTCAAAGCAGCAACTCTGTATAGTTGACTCTTTCTGGAACACATTTTAAAAAACTTAGCATCTCAGATTCCTAATTTTCCTTTTCTCTTGCATCTCTGACCACCTTCTCTTCCTCCTTGACTCACCTTCCTTTACTAACTGGAAGATATTGCTTTTACTCAGACTTTTTCTGACTCTCTAGGCAATATTATTCAGTAACAATTCATTCTCCAGTGACAAATGTACTTATTGAGTTAGTGAAAGGATGAAAAATCTAGTCCCTTCAGTGGGCTGGCCCTAAGAAAATCCATTTGTCTCTTCTACATTGATTCTTTGTTTGACCTTTTCCTTTTCTTTCTGCTACTCTTGTACCTTCTGAATTTTGCTAATTCCTGCTTGGTCCAATTACAATCTATCCCTGAGCCTCAGCTAATATCCATGGCTTGGACTATTAATTCAATTCCTGTCTCTTACAGTATTGTTTAGCTTTGGACAAATTTTGATGCCATTAATTCCTGGTAGACTTTATTGAGGGAGAAAAAGAAAACACTGACCCTGAATTTGACAGTTGTTTGACATACCATGAAACCAAATAAACAATGGGAAGCAAAGCTTGTGAGCTGCCCAGGAAAAGGTTTTACAAAGAATTCAAATAAGCTCAGTATGCACTTTTCCCTTATGGAAAATATTTCAGTGGTTTCCTGTAGATATCACATTGCTGTGTTTTGTTTATTTGAACTGAATTCTCCCATTTTTCACTTATTTGCACTGGCTGACTTGCTGATTTTTTTTGTCTTCAACATATGCAGTTTTTGATAATTTTCATTCATTTCCCTCAGATTGCCAACAGAATATTGCTACAATAGAAAAATTTGTGGAAACTGACAAGAAAAAAGAGAAAAATAGTTCTTAATTCCACCTTCTAGGCATAACTAAGCACATGAATTTTCCATGCTAGCATATTAATAATGCAAAATGCCCCTCCTCTTAAGGGATTTTGATTTTACATATTTTTTTAATTTAAGGAAGATTTTTTTCTTCAGTAAAACTTTGGTTTTTGTTTAAACCAACCACTGTAAGTGATCTGAGTTTATAAAAAATGGCCTTTTCTTTTATGTTCAAAACTCTAGAGAAGATGGGGTTCAAAGGACCATTTCTGAACTTTATTAAGGCTATATATGCTAAACCCTCAGCTAGTATAATACTAAACGGAGAAAAGCTGAAAGCATTTCCACTAAAACTGGGGACAAGACAAGGCTGTCTGCTCTCACCACTTTTATTCAATATTGTTCTTGAGACCCTAGCTGGAGCAATTAGGCAAGAGAAAGAAATCAAAGGAATAAAAATAGGAAGAGAGGAAGTCAAACTCTCTTTGCTGATAACATGATCCTATATCTGGAAGATCCAAAAAAAACTCCATCAGTAAACTGCTTGAACTCATAAATAGATTTAGCAAAGTGGCAGGATACAAGATCAACAAGCATAAATCAATAGTTTTCCTATACACTAATAATAATAGGATTGAAGAAGCAATCAGGAAATCAGTCCCTTTCAAAATATCTTCGAAAAAAATAAAATACTTGGGAATTAACCTAACAAGGGAAATCAAAGA
>PVKS010006751.1:0-76544 GCA_004027875.1 Aplodontia rufa
CCGAGTAGTATTCCATAGTATATATGTACCAAAGCTTTTGTATCCACTCGTCAAGTGAGCGGCATCTGGGTTGGTTCCATAGTCCAGCTATAGTAAATTGAGCGGCTATAAACATTGAGGAAGCCACATCGCTACAATACGCTGATTCTAACTCTTTTGGGAAAATACCCAGGAGTGGGATAGCTGGGTCAAAAGGTGGTTCCATCCTTAATTTTTTGAGAATTATCCACGCTGCTTTCCATAGTGGCTGAACCAGTTTGCAGTCCCACCAGCTGTGTAACAGTGTTCCTCTTTTCCCACAGCCCCTCCAGCATCTGTCGTTGTTTGTATTTTTCATTTTTGCCACTCTAACAGTAGTGAGGTGGTATCGCATTGAAGTTTTGATTTGCATTTCCCTAATAGCTAATGATGTAGAGCATTTTCTCATATATTTGTGGGCTTTCTGGACTTCCACTGGAGAGAAGTTCCTTTTGAGTTCTTTAGCCCATTTATCGATTGGATTATTTGCAAGTTTGGATTTTAGTTTCTTTAGTTCCCTGTATATTCTGGATATTAGCCCTCTGTCCAAGGTGTAGCAGGCAAAAGTTTTCTCCCATTCTGTAGGTTCTCTCTTGATGCTCTTGACTATATCTTTAGCTGTGCAAAAACTTTTTAGTTTAATTGAATCCCATTCATTTATTCTTGATTTTACAGCATGTGCCATAGGAGTTTTATTAAGGGAGTAGTGCTTGCTTTTATTATTATTTAATCTGAATTTGAAAATTCTAGATAATACATTCAAGTAAGAAATGGAAGTAAAATACATAATCATTGAAAATGAAAAGATAAAGCTGTTGCTATTTTTAAAAGGTAAAACCATACTCCTTAAGTACTGAAAACTCTGTCCTGAAAATCATCTAGAATGGCGTTACTCAAAGTCATTTACATATGGGAATCATCTGGGGAACTTAAAAAAATACCTGATGCTTGAGCTCTGCTTGCTCCCAAGAGAAGTGATTTTATTGGTCCATCCAGTGTTTTGAAAAAAACTAGGAGACTGAATAAATTAGAAAATATCAGTGTGGCTTGGCACAGTGGTGTATGTCTGTAATCCCAGTAACTTGGGAAGTTGAGTCAGGAGTATCACAAGTTCAAGGCCAGGATGGGGAACTTAGTGAGACCTTATCTCAACAACAACAACAAAAAATATATATATATAAACTGTTGTCTTTAATTTTTGCATTGATGTATCTACATCATGTTTCTTTAATTTGTTCATGTTTTTGCCCAGAAGAAATAGCAGTCAGAACACATGCTAATTTCAAAAAGTCACGTTCTTATAAGTTGGTTTGAGAGCCAAAAGTCAAATGTCTAGTCTCCAGAGGATCTCCCCATGTGACAGTGGAATGCAAATATTTGTATTGAAATTATTATAAGTGCCAATCTTCAGTCTTAAGATGATTCAAATTAATAAAAGAGAAATTATACAATACAATCTTTCTCCCATAATTTTAGAAGAAATGAAATATTTTGGCATCTTAAAACCTATATATTTTCATAGTATATATACTGACTTGGAAAATAAATTTTAGATATGTTAATAAATCCCATGCAAGCATGAAAGAAAAATATGGGTATTTGATGATGTCTATACCAAGAATATTCCAATGAAGAAGCAGATACACAAAAACTAACTTATTCCTTAAAAATAAAACAAAACTATGGTATGTGAACTTTCTCAAGTTCTTTGCTCCTTATCTGATTTTCATAAAAAGTAAAAATAAATGTTTATACTAAAACAAACAAAATATTATCCTTAGATGCTCAGTTATATGAGTAATAATATTAAGCAGATATTAGAGCAGACTGATTTGATATTTTAAATATATTTTACTGACGGTGTGTTGCCAAGATAAAAGTTTTGATATAGTTTCAAGTACTACACTCTCTTTCTAAAGAAAAATTATGCTAATTTCAGTGAAAAATTAGCATATGTATACATGTACATCCTTGTGTGTGATGTACATATTTCCACAAAACACATTAGATTTCAGCTATACTGTCTAGAACCTTGAATTTTTTTTAAAAGGATATATATTTTGGAAATTCTTTCATGAAGAACAAATAAAACTTATTTCTGCTTTTTAATGATATGTAGTGTTCCTAGGTAAGATTATTTCAGAATTTACACTTAACCAGTGCCTATTGTAGGTAGTATCAGTTTTAGAGCTTAAGAAAGAAAAGCCAGAGCAAACGTGTAGCTAAGTGTACGGTGCTGGTGAATTAGAAAGCTAGAAAAGTGTGATTTCTGTATCCAATGCCATGAAAACAAAATTACTGAAACTCTGAAAGTAAAGCCAAAAAGGCTTAATAAGAGGCAAATCTGTGCACCAGGAAACATAATTTACTACATGTTATATAACTTCTAGAAGTATCTTAAAATACATTTGGGCAACTGGATGGTTCAGTTTTATGTAACCAACCTACCCACTGTGTGACCCATTACCCTTCTTTTCAAGAGAATTATTAAGAGTACATCTATTTATACGGTGTTCTCTGTTTTTAACATTATTTTAACCCTCATGAAGGCACTATAGTTAGATTAAGCAGATTGTAAATGTTCCTAGAGAAATTTTCAGATCTCAGTTTCAGTGATGTGCCAAAACCAAACAGATAGAAAGCACCAGGGTTAGCACTAGAAAAGATCAGCAACAAAATGTCAGTGTTTGTTGCAATAACTGTATCTCTAACAATGTATATATTCTGTAATTCAATTGCATAAATATTTTGTACAGTGCTGATTTCTTTCGTGATTATGTCATGACCATTTTAATTTCAGGCTCTTTTTACAAATGTAGAAAAATGAGAAAGAATATGAAAGTAATTTGATGAATCTTTTTGAATATATACTTTAGATAATGCTCATTTTCAGCTGAAAGTAGTAATATTTTCTGTTAAAGTTGTAACCTAAACAACTATCATAGTATTATCATTTCTCTGAATATAGAATTTAATAAATAATAAAAACATTTATCCAAAATAAATATTTAAAGTATTGCACAAAACAACAGGAGCATTTTCATTTATAGTGGTGGAAATTGGTAGGCTTAATATGCATTCTTCTTTTGTTCATCTCTTGAAGAAAATTAAAATGAAAAAAAAAATGCTTAGAAGAGCAACTTCTCTGCCTAAAACTAAACTGCAGACCAAATTGAGTGACCAAAGTGATTTGAAGATGTAGAAATCAGTAACTTAAAGTACTGACACAGCTTAGATGTTTTACCAAGATAAAGCAACTGTGACTGTAGTAAGCAATAGAAGAGCACTTCACAGAAGAAAACAATGAGCACAAAGCCACTCTTGGCCTCTTCATTTTTTGATAGGGTTGCATCCTGTTTCTGCTTGTCAAGAGCATAAACAAAGGTTATTACTATGTGTTTTTTTCCTTGCACTATTTCATAATCCAGCATATTTTAGCTCATCTGTAATGTTTTTCACCAGATTGAAGCTTGGCAAATTAGAAAGAACATTGGTATGTATTTCACAGTGAGTTCCTTGAATATAGGAAGTTTATTACAGAGTGATCTTCAGAGGACATGTGGAAGGATAGGCAAGAAAACAAGATTAGGCAATGAGAAAATGTTGAAGATGCAATCTCAGCCATGGCCTTAACCTAACGGAGGGGGACCTCCAAGACTGGGACGTCAGAGTTGACCTGCATTGGGGATTTTACCACAACATGGCACAGGCATAGGATGTGGGCCACCCTGGGAAGGAGCTTGACTTTGGGCAAGGTGACTCTTCTCCTCAGCTGAGACATATGTTGAAAGTTTTGACAGCTGAACTCTGTGTGCAGTAGTTGTAACAACTGCAGGAATAAATTCTTTTGTTCCTAAAGGAGAGGTCCATCACATATCATATTGGCCATCATCAGGCAGAAGAAAAGAAGGGAGGAGTGAGCCTAGAAGTTAAGTTTGTTCAGTGGTGAAGTTAATGGAGTTGAAATTGATAAAGAGAACACTACATAGAAGAAGTGAGGCATGTTCATAGTGCACCAAAATTCAGTATTTATCTGCTCTGTAGAGTAACACTTTGTGTGTGTGTGTATGTGTGTGTGTTATTAAGAATTGAACCCAGAACCTCAACCATTTTTAAAGAAATAAAACCTAAGTTTTATGATCAAGAGATTGACTAGTTATTCTTTATGCAATAAGAATAACATTAAGAAAAATTACTTCTGATATTTTTTGAGGGGTAAAAAGCATTATTATAAACTGATTTAGAAGAAACATTTTTATATTTAGAACAAAGAAAATCTTTTAAAAATATTTTCATTATATATTAGAACAAAATATAGAAAGAAAGATATTAATTCAAATAAATCTCCTATCATTTGGAAGTGGTTTGCCCCCAAAGTTCATGTACTGTGAGCTTGGTCCACAGGGTGGTGGTATTAAGAGGTGGTGGCACTTTTAAGAGGTGGAGCCTTATAGGTGATCCCTGGGTCAATGAAGATATGAACTTCACCTTTCTTATGATAGTGCTAGCTGCTAGTTTTCCAAAGAAAGGCTTAAACATCTAGGTTACCCTAAATTAATAATCTTTTCCTTTTGCACATCTCATTTGTTTATCTGGTTTGGGGGTCTGAGCATACTAGAATAAGGCAGTTCTTTTAACCTTTTCTTTTCAGCTACAATTATCTTTTCTTTGTGGAACTACACATCCATGTAGATTAAAAGTATAAATTCATGTAGATTTAACAAGGCTGGTGATCAAAATATATAAAACTCAGTATACCTTACATACTGGTCAAATACACAAATTTGTGACCCTGAATATAAAATGTGATTCAAAGCACAGACATGAAACTCTTGACAGGATAATGTGGGTTATAACCTTTAATTCTCTGTAGTGGAGGAGGAGAGCAGCCTTCTTTAGCCTTTGGGTTGCAAGGCATCCTTGAGACCAGTTCTGGGCCTGCTGGCTTGTGTTCTTCACCTCATTAGCTGGGCCTGAGATAAGAAAAATAATCAAATATGAAACTGGGGGAGAAAGAAAGGCAGAGACAAGGGGGCAAATTTTCCTTTGTAAAATCCTCAGTCCAATTAAAGTGGTGTTTCCTTCACAGAGGCAATAGTTATACTTGGTTTCTGCTTTAGTATTTCTACCTAGCACTTTGGTTCCACAGATTTCACTCAGCTTTGTCCTAACTCTTTTGCAGGTAACAGTAGATTCAAGATCTATTGGTCAGTGTTCAGTAGTGAATGATCTGATCCCCTGGACCTTCAGTATAGCCACCTACCTACCCAAAGCCTTCTTTAGAATTAAAACCCTTTGGATGCATGGATTGTCTGAGTTCACAAAATGTGAATTATTTTGAAGGTGGGATCTAGTCTTCAGAAGGAATTGAATTTCCTTATCATATGCTATTGCATGTTTTATTAAATCTATTTACTAGTTTTTAGGATAACTCGTTTTTCTCTAATTACCATGAGTATGCAGAGACAGCTATTAACTCTTCTATACCTTGAGACTTCCTTAATCAGTCACTCCTTGACAGGAAAGCAAGGTCCTATACAAAGCAAAGCAAATCTTTTCACAGCATCACCAAGTGGAGATTCAGGAAATAATGCTACTCATAAAGAGCGTGCCACACTGCAGTGCAGGGTGGTAGAAGAGCTGTGGTCTTTCTTTCCTTCTATTAAGCATGTAATTTTCTAGTCATCTGAAGAGCTGCTTTTCCAGGTAGTTAAAAAAATTCTTTAGTTACTATTTAAAATACTTATGTTACATTCCAATGATTATTATATGAGTGCTTTCAAATACTTTACAGAATGATTACCCTCAATGAGGGTAGATAGGCAACTTGAATACTCTTAGTCTCAGACTTTGTGTGGACGATTTTTGTAAAGACATAAAACTCTCATTATTTAAAAGTATTTGCTTCACCACTTGAGCATATTTTCACATATTTAAACCCTTAATAGTATAGTGCATTAAAAAAATAACCTTGAAGACTGTCTGAAGTTAGAGAAAACTAATAAATCATTGCATTTTACTATATTTTTGTTTAATCTTTTTTTCTGAAATGTTTTTGTTTCAAAGATGTATTTTAAAAAGAACTTGTGAGCTTAATCATTTTAAATGCATTATATTTTGTTTTGTGGGTAACGTTTTGCAAATGAAGTTAAAGTGAAACTATTTGAGACAACTAAAGGTGCAGGTAGGAGTAGCTTTAGTAATGAGGTTTCAGCCACCCAGTCTTTTCTTGCCTGTATATGTGAGTGAATACTTAATAAGAAAATGAATAGTGAATTGAAGTTATAAAGTAAGGTTGGCGATGTTGATTATTTATGCCACACTTTGTGGCTTTGATAATGGCTTAAAATTTGCAGTTAGCCATTTACTCTTTTAACCATTTTCATAGCCCAGTCTCTGGAACATTCTGGCTAGTCTTACCCATCATCTCCTGTCAATTCCAACAAAGCTTCTGTTCCATCCCTGATAGTATTGTATTGCTATTTTAACTTTGAAGGAAGAAACAAAAATACTGGGTGTTAATTTATGATATTGGATATTTAATCTTTTTCTTCTTTCCTCAAAATTTATTTTTTGAGGTTCCAAAGTTTGAAATGCTTAAGAGTTCTGTTGTGAAGATTAGATTTTATTAAAATTTTTAATTATAATGGGAAGGGGAAGGGAGGGAAAAGGGAGGGTAATTGGGGGGGGCACTCCTGGGGATAATTGCAATATCCAGAATATATACACATTTTATACACATTTTATATTATTTTGTTAAAATCTTGTAAGGTTGTTCAAAAATAAAAAAATTAAAATAAAAAAATTTTAATTAAAGAATATTATACAGACTACTTTTTTATTTACATTGAGTATCTTCATTACTCTAATTTAGACAATTAATTTTGTCTTCCTTCCCAAAAAGGGGTTTATAAAGAATTCCGACCAAAAAAATACATATAAGCATATATTATATAAGTTCAGTAATTAAATATGGTCATTTTCATTTTCATTGTACATATATGCAAGGGATAGGAGTTGTTCTTGCTTTAAAGGCCTACTGACTTAGGACAATGTATTCATTCTTTTTTTTTCTTGCTAACCACTCACACTTTTAATCACACCATTCTTTTAGGCAGAAAACTCAGGTTTCAGATGTAATAACTGTGTAAATGTTCTTATAAATATTGACACAAATGGTATAGTTTCTGCCCCCCTGAAACCACTAATAAATAAAGCTAAAATTTATTTTTAAAAAGCTGTTTAAGCTCAAGAAATCATTGAAAATATTAATCTTTGCTACTGTGATTGAACCTGTTCAATTTCAAGGATAAAATTTTTTTTTAAAAAGCTACTCTTATCATCTGTGCCTCCTGTAGTTTCCACTAATTAAGTTTTACAAATATATTCAATGTGTTTTTCTGAGGTCTTTGCACTAGAATGTATAACACTAATTCTTGAATAGCTGAGACAATTGGGAAGATGAAAACAGAAGCAGACACCTAAATATATTACTGCCCATGAGAGCAAGGTTTAATGATGAAAGTATTGTGTAGGTCCTGATTACCTAGGAGCCCTTACCCGCTCCAAGGAAAGAACAGAGGTTGGAAGCAGACCATTATGGTTTATATTTGTTTCTTAGTGCCATGAACTGAGTGGTTTTAAACAATGGAAATTTGTGTTCTCTGTTTCTTTTCTTTTTTTTTTTTTTTTTTACAAATAGGGACAGTGAAAGAGGGAGAAAGAGAGAATCGATTTTATTTACTTTTTCCTGTGGATTTCATTGCTCCAACACTTCACTGTGTACGTGGTGCTGAACCCATCCTGGTGCATGCCAGGCAAGCACTGTAGCTGCTGAGCCACTGCTCCGGCCCCATTCTCCCGATTCTTATACTTGACATCCAAAATGAAGTCTGTAGAGCCATGCTTCCTCTGCAGGATGGAGGGAAGAAGCCTTCCTTGCCTGTGCTTAGCTTATAGGGGTTGCCGGTAATCCTCAGCAATCCTTGGATTGCATTGAATCGCTCTGTTCTTTGCTGCCATCTGTCCCTTGACCTTTTTCCTGCTTCTCTATTTCAAAATTTCACTCCTTTTATAAGGAACTAGTGATTGGTTAAGAGTTCAGCCTAGTTCAATATGACTCACTTTATTATCATTATATTTGAAAGAACTCATTTCCAAAGAAGGTCACATTCGTAAGTATGGAGGTTAGCTTGAATACGTCTTTTTGCATGTGACAGTAAACCAACAACAGAAGTGCAGAAGTAACCAGAACCAACCAATGGCATCCGTTATTAGGCAACTCAGGACCCTGCCATACTATAACTCAAAATGATTAACTTTAAAAAGGTTAATTTAAAATATATAGTTGGCAACCTATATATATTTCTTTATATATTTTCCTTAAACCTTCTAAGGCAACAATAAAATAATTTAAAAAGCACTAACCACTAGACAAAAAGGGACAGAGAATAATAATTTAATCTTTGAAAGTAAATAGCACATCAATGAGTATAATTGTAATTGATTTGGTAGAACCAAAAGGAATAAATCAGAAGGCACAGAGACATCATTCAAGAAACAACATGCTTTACCGACAGAATCCGCCAAAGCTTCAGAAATTGTAAGTATGAAGAACCTAACGAAGTTAGGGTAGAGGTTGGATTCAGAACTTTGGAAATCTGGTTAATATGCGGTTAGGTTCCCAGATCTTCTGCCTCATCCAGAATAGCTGTGCTACTTCATTTCCCCTATCCCTGAAACCAATGAAATTTTTTTTTCTCTGAAGTAGATAGAACAGAGCATCTTTTCACTGAAGGATTACATTGACAGTTGGGGAATCAAGTGAAAGATTAAGTATTAGATACACAGTGTACTCTGTATCAATAAGCAGTTCTCCTGGGAGAAAGAGCTTTAATTTGTAGCATTTTCTGATTTCCATGGTATAAATAATGCCACCATGCCCAATTTCAAAGTATAAGAATGATGATGTCCCTGAATGTAAAGTTGGGAAGAAATATATGCAATAAGTCTTTATGATTGAGTTTATGCCAGATCCAACCCACTACAGATTGAGAATTAGTTGGCCTTCTTCTCTTAAGACTTCAGAATACTGGGAGCTCTCCAGAAACACAACTAGAATATTCTTCTCAGAGAAATCTTACCAGTCTAAAGAAATATACAGATACTGAAATTTCTTAAAGAAATATCTTGCCTACCTCACAACTGATAAGCTTTACCTGTGGGCTTAGAGCTTGCATTCTCAAGTCTCCTGTTAGATATAAGCATACAATGTAGGCATTGGACAGCAGAGAAGAACTTCTAAAATAAAATGCAGAGACAAATAATTCAAATAGAGGTACCTGAATGAAATGCAAATTACACTGGCAGAGAATGTCTTCCTAAGAATTAGAGAGGATATTACATCCATGAAACAAGATCTAGTTTCTCTTTTAAGCAGGAACTGAAAATGAAACAGCCACTTGAATTTTAAAGAATGAGAAGAGGACTAAATCTCAAGAGAAGTTTTTGGAAATAAAACTGAGGGAATATCTCAGAAGTAGAGAAAAGTATTTTTTAAAAAGTTAGAAAACAAGAAAATTTGAGAACAACCCACATGTTCAAAAGATAAGCATTGCAGCTGAAGAAAATGGCACAGATGAGAAAAATCAATAATAAAGTCAGAGAAGAAAATTCCTTAGTAGCCAAAGAAATTTATTACCATATTGAAGGTAAGCAGAACAATGAACTCAAACATAACAAAGAAGGTTATCATAACATTCTAGAATGCCAGGGGGAAAAAATAGGATTCCTAGGGTTCTAGAGAAAATAAATAAGATACATACTTTTCAGGGATTAAAATTGCTTTGTTTCTCATAGTTTCAACCCTAGAATTCAAGAGACAAAGGAAAATGCCTTCAAATTTCAATAGAAAATGGTTTCCAATGTAGAAGTATATATGTCCAGCCAGGGTATCAATTAATTTAGATGATGGAGCAAACACACGCAATTTGTCAAAGAATTAACCTTGATGTGCCATTTCTTAGAAAATTGTTGGATGATGTACTCTAGCAAAATTGCATACAGAAAGAAAGGATTTAGCTTAGATAGGAGTAAAAGTATTCTCCAGAATGAGTGAGGGAGGTCTCAGGATGGAAGCTTGTGTCATCACAGGGCAGGCAGCACAAGGTACTGTTGGGCACAGGCTATAGGAGAAATTCCCCAGGCTGAAGAAACTGACAGACTGCTTCATGCATCTGAAAGTTAACTACCTGTTGCATCTGAAAGGTGGGAAGCTGTTTACACAGCAGGTGGAGGAATGGAGCTGAATTCATGATATGAACATGGACAATTAAGCAGATTTTAAAAAACAAGAGAGAAACGGACAATATTAAATCCCAGGATTCAAAGACCAGGAGGTAATCAAATATTTTCATATTATGTATAACTTTGTTCATAAATAAGCTTTTTCAAAGTCACAATGTTTTAATAGCCCAAGACAACACAGCTCTATACCATGTGCAATGACTGCTTAAATTCATGAAACACACCACCTGCTTCTAAGAATGTGGTATGGCCCCTGCACAAATGTGCTCTCTGAATTCCTAGAATTGCTAACTTAGTGAGTAATAAAACCATTCAGAATTTCCCTTTCCTTTGACTAAATGCACACAGATATTGGAAATTTCTCAGCTTTCAAAATTTTAGGTACTGGCTTCCTAGTGATTTAGCCTTTTTATTTCACTTTTTCAAGAGTTTCACTTTTACTTCTGAAAAGTGGAAGATTCCAGAATATCTATTCCTCCAATGTACCTCAGATGAGCTCACAAAATTTTGATGCCATTAGTATTTATTAGCATCTCTACTGATATGAATTTCTTGTTAAAGGGAAGGAAAACTGTTATTGCTACTTTTATAAGGCAAACTTAGATACAAATAAGTAAAAAATGTAATTTCCCTCAAAGCTGTGTTTTGTTTTTACTAAGGTAATATTAATGCTTTATATATTGTATAAATTATATCTAATGGTAACAGTATTTTAATGAGTACAGAAAATGGTTTCATAGGGCTGAGTGGTGGCTCAGCAGTTATGGTGCTTGCCCAGCATGCCCAAGTACACAAGTTCGAACCCCAGCACCCACGTACACAATTAAGTGTCAGAGCAACGAAAGCCATGTGAAAAACTCAATAAAAATTGATTCTGTCTCTTTCTCTCACTGTCCTTCTCTTTAAAAAAAAATAAGAAAATGGTTTCATAGATCATGAATATGATTAAACAAAGATAATGTTTCTATTGTGGAATTTTTAAAAATGTGACTTCGAAGCATGTTTGCAAAAGATAGATGGGCAAACTAGTTTTTGATTGCATATTTTATTTATTCAAAAATCAGTTTCGGATTGCATTCTAGTTCTCAGACAATGGGAATATAAGAAAAGATATGTCCTTGCCATAATAATGCAGTATTTAGTCTTAGAAATATTATAAGATATTTGATAATATTATCAATGTGATTTTCTCTATTTACATGATATGCATTTGAAATCATAGATGTAATATGGAGACAACAAAGTAAAACACATAAAATGGGAAAGGACTTAACAATATCATTTTTATCAAGAAATATCCAAGAAGGAAATAGAGTCAGCGAGGCAGAAAAACACACAGATGTATCAGGAATTGAAGAGCAGACAGTTCAAATGGCAGAATAACTAACAGAAACATATCATTGAACAGAGAAGAGGTAATAACAGAATTAATAATAAATCTGATAGGATTGAGTTACTGGATGATCTTCCTGAATGCAGTTTCTATGGATTGGTAAGATTGAAAGACAGGGTTATCTATTCATGAGGGAATTTATTTTTTTTAAACCTTTTCTGACTCTCTCCCATCCCATCCTCTAACGTTTTTCCCGGAATACTTACTCATTTTTGTTAATTTAACTAAAAGCTAGTACTCTACAGACATGCAGAAGCTGTTCAGTATCAACTCATCACGCGTTAAGGCCAAGAAGTTGGAAGGCAGGACCTCTCTGTCCTTATTGCCACTAGCCCCTATGGACAGGATGCAGAACCACACAGATAAGCGTGCAATGTGTGTCGGCAGGAATAGGGATCTTCGAAGCTCCGCTCTGGCATGTTCCCTCTGGCCACTGCCATCTGCCATCCTGCTGTCTGTTTTCTTGGATCTGCCCCCTCTTTATACTGTGTTACTTAGCCTGTGCTATTCATGTCTCTGTAAGTGGTAGATTAAAAGTTACAGTTTGACATTTCTCCACCTTTCCAATAGCATTTCCATCAATCCTGAGAAATCAATCCTGAAAACTGTGCTTAGAGGTTTATTAAAGAATATTAGAAAAAACTTGGGAATTCAAATAATCTAAGTATCTCAGGCTGATTGAGTAAAGCACAGTGTAAGGGGAACATGTCCTGAATGAGACAGTGAACCAAGGAATGAGCAATTCGTTACAGAATTAATAACAGAAAGACAACTAGAAGGATAACATTTGGCATATACTATTTTTTTCCATTGTGCCTTCTTATTGATATCATAGATGTTCTCTCAGTTATTGTCCATGTTAGTCAGCTCTTTTGTGTTTCTGTGATCAAAATACCAGAACAACATAGAGGAGGAAAGATTTACTTTTGGCTCCTGGTTTTGGAGGATTTGGTCCACGGTCAGAAGCTACAAAGCAGAAACATCATAGTAGAGAAGTGTGGGGCAAGAAAATTCCTTAGCCTGTGGAAGCCTGTAAGGAGGGAGACAGGGTGGGAAGGAGGACTGGGAGACATGCCACCAGTGACCTACTTCCTCCAATTAGGTCCCCTTCCAGTAGTCTATCCAGCTATCAACAGACTAACCCATTAAGTGGATGATCCCACTAATGAGATCAGACCCCTCATGATAGTCAGTTTCTAAAAGACCCGCCTCCAAACTTTGCTGCCTTGGGCTTGGTGCTTTAAACACATGAGCTTTCAGGAGATATTACAGATTTAAATCATAGGTTTCATTCCACAGAAGACCCTGCTATGATTTTGATGTGGTTGGTCTCCCAAGGGTGCATGTGCTAGAGAATTGGTCCCCAATGTGGTGGTATTAAAGAGGGAGTAGATTCTTAAAGACGTGCACCTAGAGGAAGTTGGTTAGGTCACTGGGGCACTGTACTCCAAAGATTAACACACTTCTCTCAGGACTCTGATCAATTCACATGAGAATAGGTTGTTTTAAATTGAAACCAACCCATCTGTTTGGCCTCTACTGCATGCAACTTCTTCCCTTTCCATTTCTTCATTTTGTGACCCAGACAAGGGGCCCTTTATCAGAGGCCAAATAAATGAGGTTGCCCAAGCTTCCAAAACTGTGAGCTAAATACAACTTTTTTTTTTCTTTATGTGTACTTAGCTTCAGGTATTTTGTTATTGTAATAGTAAAGGAGCTAATATAAATACCCTAGCATTAGTGTTGTTTTGCAAGTAACTTTTTAAGAAGTGCAGCTCTGTCTATAAGTATGCATATATAAATGTGAACCAACCAATCCCTTCATTATGTAAGATGATGCTGAACCAATTAAAAAAAAAAAAAAAGAAAAGCCATGGTCTGAATGCCAATATTCCTGCTCTCACTTCCTACATGATGGAAACAGGCAGTCCAGTCATATGCTGTGTTAAAAGTCCCTGTGTCCCTTAGAAACTCAGGGCCACAGATCAGTATCTCTCCTGAATGGTGCTTTCACCCTGGTTTTCTTCACCCTCCCAAATATGAATAAACATACCAATTGCTTTTAAAAAAAGAATATAAGAAAGAAAAGAAAAAAATAAAAAAGGAGAGCTTCTGGGAGAGACAGGAAAAGTTGGGAAATGAGGATGGGTAGATACGATCATAGGTAAAACTCCATAAAGGGAAGCTTCAGACTGATCCTACAATACAGCAGATAACAAGAAGTGCCCTGATTGATGAAAGTGATGTGGACATTTAAATACTTGTACCTGTCACATATGGGGTCAATGTCTACCCAATGGCACAAACTCCAGGGCACCTCTGATTCTCTGCTGTATCGACAACATAGCTTCAGTAGCTGAGAGCAGTGATTTGTGGATAGTCAAAAATATAGAATGTCAAGAATAAAAGCCTTTCAAGTTAGAAGAACATATACAAACAAATGCAAAAATGGAAAAGTGATTGGAGGAGAAGTAGATGGCACACTAATGAGAATCTTTGACTAAAATTATTGCTTAAGATAGCATGATAGCACTAAAATTTTGGAGAAACTTGGTTTCTAATTTCTCAAGAATCAATCATGAGATATCTGTATGACGCATCTGTGTAACACTGCTGGGTAGAAATCTTTATAACCCTTCTGTATAAACATCCTCGTAACAGATATGGTTAATTTCCTCTTTAACGGACACACACATCAAATTCTTGCCTCTGCCCTGAGGGCCCTCCTAGCAGTGATAGTTTAGATAATATGTGGCTTAATTTTTATAAAGGTACCTGAAGTAACCCAAATTGTAGCTCTGTAAAATTTGTGAAGTCTTAAAACCTGAACATGAATATCGAGTAAGGAAGTATGGTAGTTACATTAGGTCATAAAAGTGGAGTCCTAAAAGGATTAATGCACTTATAGGAAGATAGGAGGGCTCTTCTTTTCTCTCCATGCCATGTGAGGACTGAACAAAACAAGGCAGGCATTTGCAAGCCAGGAGGTCAGTTCTCCACAGGAACACATCAGCCGGCACCTTTGATCTTGGGCTTCCTATCCTCCATGGGTATGGGAAATAAAGTTTTGTTGCTTTAGCATTCCTGTCCATGGTATTTTGTTATAGCAGCCTATGTAGACTAATATAGTACTGTATGTCTGAACTCATCTTTAAGCATGATATATTTCCATTAGGAAAAAATAAAACTTAAAATGAAATCTGGAAATGCTTTTCTAATAATAATCTAATACTACCTTTTCTCTAGCTGAAATGAACAATAATTCAATTTCTTAGTCATTCTATATATAATTTTCTTATATGCATTTTTATAAACAAAGAAAAATTAGAATAGAATTTTACCTTAATTTACCTTGCCAAGTAAAAATGTTGCCTGTTTCGGTTACAGGATTATGTCTATGCTTTCTATGCATCCTGGCAGAGATTTGTCTCCAGGACAATATAGAAAGGAAGGACTGTGATTTAAAAAAAAAATTGGGAGGGTTCTTTGGCAAGAACTACTAGAGAGGTCCTTGTTAAACTTGCACTGATGTTTTATGCACCTATATATAGGATCTGAAAAACCCTAAAATGTCCAGGTGCTTCCCAGAACAGGTACCCAAGTATCCATTAACAGTAGTGAAAACATTCTACTTACAGGCAGGAGAGGGTGTTAGCTGTATGGCTGACATCTCATTCACCCCACAACCTCATGTCCCATACTTGTAGACCCAAAACACAGCAAGGCAGATCTGCTTTTGGGAGCTAGCCAGTGACACTGGCAACATTCCAACTTATACCCTAGAGCAGGTATCTGACCAGTTACATTCTAGGACAGGGAACTGATCACTTACCAAAACCTTGACTTGTCAGTTTTCTGTAATCAACAAGCAAGTCTAAATTTGCTTTAAAATTGTCTGAGTGTCCATGTCTCAGCAATCATGTCTGTAGTATTTATACCTGCAAATAGCTTCTGTGTTGGAAAAGCTATTTTACTTAAAAAAAAAATATTGCAAATATACAGTTAGCAGTCCAGCATTGGAGGTGCAGATGGGATTTGTTTAAGTTGTCACAGACCCAGACTTGAACTTGTTCTCATTGTTCCTCCCCGGTCTTCCTCATAGCTCTTGGCATATCTCATTTTCCCCTGGTGGAATGGAAGTGGTGGTAGAAGCAGGATGTGTTGGGGAAATTGGATGAACTTTGTGCTAGTTGGTAATGAGAGAGGAAAGAATAAAAGGGGAATACCAGCAGTGATGCTGTTGCCAAATGTTTCTCTCCAAGGTATTTTCATTGGTGAAGGAGCTTGGTAATTGAGATGTGAGCAGCTGTCTGGCCAGGCCGTTCCTGAGATTCCCCATTCTCCTAATGAATGCAATTTTTAAACTGTATTCTCTTAGGCATGACTTGAAAGAAAAGTTGTAAATGGCACTAAATAAATATTTAAATGAAAGTAAGCTCTCTGGTGTAGAGTGGTTTTGGAGCTTATTTTATAGAGAATAGAGAGATGAGAAAAATGCCTGAAAAAAAGATAACGTCCTATCAGTGCCAATGACAAATGATATGAGGTCTAACTTTATTAAAAGCCTTCTTTAAATGTTGCCTACTCCTTCATTCATCACTGACACATTTATTGAGCACGGACTGTGAGATAAACTTGGGACTGAGATGCTAGGAAGATTGGCCAGGTCAGGTAACCTGGTTCCTACCCTAGTTCCACATCTAAAAAGTTTGTGATTTTGGGCAAATTACTTAACTTCTCCAGGTCTTGGTTGTATAAATTGATAAGAAAAATTCATCTCCCATGGGGTTGTTTGTAGATTAATTGTATCGGGCACATGCAGGAGGCTTCAATGTAATAGCTCCTATTATCTTTGTTTACTCCAGGTTTTATGCATACAGAACTTAATAGGCTATAGCCTCTGAGATTTGCATAGCCTGGTAGGGCCTAAAAGAAAGTTAATGATTAAGACTCAGTGAGATCAGCAATATAATGGGAGATAGGTCCCAGTGTTATGGCACTGATAGAAGAGGTTATTCATTCTGAAGAGAGGCAGATAATTTAGGGGATGAGTTGAGGACTTCACCAAGGAGACAGGAAAAGGATGAACACTCCAGAAAAGACACAGAGAAGTGAGAACACATGATATTTGCTAGGAATGTTAAATAATTTAGTATATTTACTATTAGAGGAGACTCTGGAGTTATGCTAGAGAATAAAGTTGAGTTGATAGAAAAGCTGGGTCGTGGTAAAAAAAAACAGTCAGTTTTCTGCAGAATATTGGAAGAGTCAGATTCTAGAAGGATTGTTCTAGATACAATGGGGAAGATGTATAAGAATTCATTAGTTGAAGTTAATGATGAGATAGAAACTTATGAGTAAAAAATAACTACGCTGGGAGTTTCATTATGCTGCGAAGCAGAGAAATAAAGCCCAGCAGAAACAATGGCTGAATTAGCTGTGAGACAGTGGAAGGGGATTTAAGAACTTGCTAGAAGAGGAAGCACTGTGTAGAGTCTGGAAGACAGATCTCTGGGCCTCACTAAGGGAAGGAAGGCACACATTCCATCAGGAAAGAGGTCACCATTAGCATCCTGAGGTCTTCTGTTACACCTTTACCTCTCTTTTTATTAATTAACAGTAGTGGTTATTTTGTTGTTTCATATATATAAATCATTGAACTTAATTCTTACAAAAATTCTATCAGATAAGTACCTGGTTTTGTGGATAAGGAAACTAAGACAAAATGGGAATAACTGATAGGTCTAAAATCCAATACCTAGTAAGAAGATCAGCTACCTAGGTGAGACTAAAGAGATCAATTTCTACTGCATTTTTCCAGTCTGTCAGATTCTTTCCTAAGGTCCTTTCATCTTTCTCTATTCTCCAGTTTCTTTTTTCAAAAAATATTTATTTATTTTTTAAGAGAGAGGGAGAAAGCGAGAGAGAGAAAGAGAGAATCAATTTTATTTATTCTTTCATCTGGCCTTTGGTTCTCTGATATCCAGTTGTGTATGTGGTGCTGCGGTATGAACCAGGGTCCTTGTGCATGCCCAGCAAGTGCTCCCTCCAACTGCTCAGGCACTGCCCCAGCACCCCCAACCTCCAGTTTCAACAATTGGTTTTCCTGTGACTAGACATTTCTTGTGCCTTTTCTTCTCTTTTAAGTGAGAGGGACAGTGAGGGACAGAGAGAGAGAGAATCAATTTTATTTAGCTTTTCATGTGGCTTTCATTGCGCTGACAGGTTCAAACCCGTGTCCTCACATATGTCAGGCAAGCACTGTAACCACTGAGCCACCGCTGCAACCCCTTCTTGTACCTTTTCTTTTCCTCACCTATACTTTACAAATACTGCTTCATCTGCTATCTCTTATTTCTGGACTAATGAGCAGATTTGGCAAAAACCAGGGGTCATACTTCTCTTTCATCACATGACTTGTTCAAATTACTGTTCCTTGTGTAGATTTTATTTTCTTCCTGAACTCCCTCCCCCACCTCTCTCCCTCTGTCACACACACACACACACACACACACACACACACACACAGTTACCTGCCTTTGATGAAAAGAATAACTTTGGAATTTCCAAGCTTCCAGTAATTAACAGTGCTAATGACTTTTCTCACTCATGATCTTCATTGTAGAGACACATTCTCATTTCCCTCAGATGTCCTCACCTAAAATTTGCCTATGACCCTCCTCTTTCAAATAACTTACTGCAACTGCAGTAATTAAAAGTCAGGAAATCTAATTTTCCATTGCATAACTGTGAATGGAGTACTTTCTAGCACCTGAAGTTTGATCTCTGAAGGTATTTTGGCATATATACTGGTACTGATTTCCTCAATCTTGCCTTTTCTGTTCTCTTTCTTCCATTTATGATAATTGTGTTAGTCACCTTTTTTGTCCCTGTGAAAAAAAATACCTGAAAAGAACGACTTAGAGGAGGAAAAGTTTATTTTGGCTGTGTTTCAGGGCTTCCGTTCCGTGGTCAGCCTAGTCCATTACCCTGGGCCCAAGGTGAGGTGGAACATTATGGTGGAAGAGCATGGTGGAGAAGCACTGTTCTGGTCACAGCTGGCCAGAAAGCAGAGTGAGAAAGGGGAAGGAGCTGTAAGGAAAATGAACCTTTCCACAGCACACTCCCAGTGATCCAGGCCCTCCAGCCACGTCCCACCTGCCTACAGTGGCAACCCAGTTAGATCATTCAAACTATGATGGAAAGATTACCTTGCAACTCTCGTTTTTTCACCTTTGAATATTTCTGCATCAACACAGGAGCCTTTTAGGGGGACAATTCATATCCAAACAATAACAGCAATTTTGCTGCTTTGGGCTTCTTCTGTCCCCCTCCAATCTTCACCATTCTGCATGATAAAGGTGAGGCAATGGGTAGGTAAATAAAGTACTCTATTTCTTTAGAAGTTAGAAGAGTAATGAGAAGGGAAGCAGCTAGTGGCTTGTGCATTGCAAATTCTGTAGTTAGTGATCAATTTTTAAAGTAGCAAAAGCAGTATTTCCTGGTGTATAATTGCAATTATGTTTGAAAAATATGAACTTTCCCCCTAAACTTTTAGGTGAATAAAGCATTCACATTAATTGATGAATTTAGTCCAAGCTATCACAATGACATTACTCCATCGCTAGCTCTTCCTCTGCCTCTGCAAAGCCAACTTGGTATTTGGAGAACAGAGTGTGTAAAAGGCCATAGAGCAAAGGCTTTCATGCTCTGTCTAGCATAAGGCAGCTGCAAAAACACATGAATTGGAGCATCAGGGATATTGCTGAAGTCTTTCCCCAACAATGCAGATGTTCAATTTAAATGCATGTGCCTCTAGACCCTGAAAGGAGGAAGGTCAACTTGCTATAGGAACACTAAAGATGTGTGGGGTTTCTTTTCTTTTATTAGTCACAAGGGTAAATTGCATTCCAAGAAGTAAAACATTCTATGGAGTAGATTCATTTCCCTGATAGTAACAAATTTCTTTTATATATAGTATGTACTACATAATGTATGTTATATATGCTCATGACATGCATGCATCCTGTCAGTGATTGTACATTCTTACTTTTACTACCAAAATGTATCATTAAAGTTTCATTGGAAGATATAGATTAAAAACAAACTGTCAAGCATCTGTAGCTTCTGTGACAGCAAAAAGTACAATGTGGAAGGTGAGGAAGGAAACATTAATTCCTTGCCCCTGTTTCCGCACAGTGGTGTTTTGTCCCCATTGATGCCTGTTGTTAAAATTACATGATTAAAATATCAGAACATATTGGCTTTAATGGTTACAATAAGTGTATTCTGCTTTTTCTAAGCATTTGCATAATTTATAATTATGAGTTTACATTCTATTGACTACTCTTCTTCAGTTATTTAACTAAATATTATCCCTCATCAGTGTCAAAGTCAAATAGAAACTCCTCTTTACGTGAAGTGTTTCTAAGTTTAACCTACATACTGAAATATTTTAGTTTTATTATATTAATTTGTAATGAACACTTTTCCTAAACAACTCAGCCTTATTATGATTTTTTCAAGTATAATCACTAAGCTGAAAAAATTGCTGATTTCACATTTTCTTTGTATCTCTGTCAAAGAATATTTAAATTTATGTAATCATCTAAACACCTATTTAGAAAGAAATATTGTCTCTTTAAAAGATAAAATGTTTTTCACTTAAAGGAGAGAGACTGTGAAGTCAGGGACTTATGACTATTTGATACATTGATGTGCCTAGAAATTATTCTGGTACATGAAAATACTTATTAATGTGTAAACCTAAATTTAAGTAGAGTAAAATGAATTTCTAGCTGTGTTTTGACATGTTAAATAAAAATGTTTGTTTAATAACCTAAGAGAATCATTGACAACCAGTTGTTTTATGGAGAGACTTAGAAAAATATGTCAAATAAAATTTTTTTAAAGTCTAAGGAATTTTCCCATTGTTGAGGTGAGCAGTCCATCCTGAAGATTCCTGATAATAATTATTCCCATAGAGAACTGTGAAGATAAGCAAGCAGATTGATAATCAGAGGGCAGGCAAGCCATGGACTTCTGAAGTACTTTGGGACAGGAGGATGGTGCAGGGTAGGAAATCTCAAATTCTCCCCTTCTCCAAGCAGGACAGAACAGATGGATGAGGAGGCAATAGATTAAGGGAATCTGCAAATTTTATTGATAATTTTCACTAATATTTTGAATAATCCATAAAACAAGAGGAGGAAAATACATACTTAACTTTCCAATAATTTGTAACAGCTTTCACTTGAAATCTAGGACTTTTTTTTTTGTTGCATAAATAAAGTCCATTGTTCAGTTTTCAAAGTACTACACAAAGTAAAACACCTGCAAGGCAGGAGGTTTCCTGGGAGGCCTCTGCTCTCCTGCCTGGAGTGGTAAGAAGGCAAAGTAGAAGGAAAAGAAGAGGAGGAGGGGGTGCTGGAAGGGGAGAGTCCAGTGAGAGCTGTATCCTCACTCCCCACTCTGACCAAGGCTGCTGCTTGTTCAATTATCTCCTCTTTGCCTCGGCAAGAATAAAGCACATTTCAATGAGTCAAGCTTCTACTGGCAACAGTGGTTGTTTCAAGGGGAAGGAGAGACTAAAATGTGGAGAAAGGAGTTTTTTTTTTTTCATGTTTTATTTACTGTGTCTATGGATAGAGGAAAAATGCCTACCTATTGGCGAGGGAAAATATATAAGTAAATATGATATTAAATTATTATCCAAAATAAGATTTAATTTTCCACCATTCTCCTTCCTAGTTCCCATGTTTCTTTAAAAACATCCTGACAGATGCAGGTGAAAGCAGCATATTTCCATTTAATTATTCACAATTTGTTACAGAATGAATGTCTGGTTAATAATGGCCATGTAAATCTAACATTACTTCATTAATTTTTTTCCCTCTTAGAATAAGATTAAGGAATTTTTTTCCTTCTGAAGCTGAGTAGTTTCCAAATAAAGAAACAGAACTTAGACTGTGTATTGACCCTAACATGCTATGAACCAATAAAATGTATACTTTAAAATTTGTTATGTAGTAACATCAAACAACATTCCTATTTTCTTCATGTTTCAGAAAATAAAGTTGATAATAATAAAAACTATAGAGATTATAGAAATTTGCTCATATAATTCTGAACCTGAACCTGTGGAACATTTATACTAAAGACTTTGAACAGTTTTTTATAGCTCGATTGAAACAGTATGACAATTATTTGAAACATGTATAATCAGTTAATGACATTTGAAAACCTAATCTTATATATTCTAAAACACAATGGAATTATTGATTATCTAAAAGTACACACTATAGTTACCCAGCAAAAGCATTCCTGTTGTATATGAATGTATATGTATAGATGTATATGTTTTTTATATATATACTTTTTTTTTTTAAGAGACAGGGAGAGCATCAGAGAGAATCAATTTTATACATTTTTTTCATCAGGCCTTTGTTTCTCTGACACTTAACTTTGTATATGCAGCTGGGGTTCGAACCAATGTCCTCGCCCATGCCAGGCAAGCATTCCAACCTCTGAGCCACTGCTCCAGCCTGAATAGATGCTTTTTTAAATGAAGATCCAGCAATAACTTTGATTTAATGATACAAGATAATTTAAATAGTTTCACAGACTGTAATTTTTTTGAAGTTCTCTTTAGTTATAAAAGTTGTAATTAAATGAATAAGATTTAAAAAGATGTTTGTGCAATCCACCTTGGGCAAAAATTGCATTAATATTCTGTTTTCAGAAAATGTGTAATTTTTTTTCACTTCTAACTTAAAATATTTATGGCACCTCTGGGCTGATTCCCTTGGGAACTGTGCATGAAGCATTTGGAAGTGCTGTGGGAAGGGGTAATTATGCTGTCCAGGGAATTTGTCAAGGAACAGAGCTGTAGGAGATTAAAGTAGATGTGATGGTTGCAGAGGTCACAGCCTTGATTTTGAGCCAAGACTCACTATCACTTTTTAATTGAGACTGAAAACTAGAAAGCTGTGATGTGGTAGCCACCTATTACCAGGGAAGACGCATCTACCTAATTGGAAATGAGTGAACATGGGCTTAACTCCAAAAACAAAGAACTGGAGCAACCAAATATGAACGGGAATTCATTAAAGCAAATACCCAGATAGAAACTTTCATATAATTGATGTGGTGCTTTCCCTTTTATATTTCAAAAACAAACTCCTCACTCAATTTCAAAGAATTTGCACATTATTTGTTTAGCTTTTATTCAAACTTTTGTCTTTTATGTACAAAACTGAGGAAAATACTCTATTAGTGATGGAGAGCTTTGAATTCAGAACAATTTGTGCTTATATATTGAAGTTTTAAAATTATATTGGTAGTATTAGCATGTCACATGATATTTATTACTGTATTACATCAGAATTAGAAGGCAGGCAAATGTGTGTCGTATTTCCACATTTGAGGTACAGAAATAGCTATGATGTAATATTTAAAGCATCTTATTTACCTAATTGAATCTAACTGCTTTTTTAATAGGTCTAGTTCGTTTTCCGCATATTCTTTTATGTATACAAACTTCAAATAGCAAATTACTGATTTCAGGTACTATTAAATAAGAGTAAGTTTGAATTGCAAACACGTAAAGAAATTTGACATGTATTTTACGGTTTCTTCTTATGCTCAAATTAATGTTGAACACAGTTATCTCTAAAATAAATTATCAGATCTTCCCCCCTTCTTTAGAAGTTCCAGAGTATTGGAATAAAATGTAATGCTTTTTTGGAATGTATGGGCTATCTCTTTGCCTTATCTTATCCAGTGTCTATGCACACAGTAAATGAATGCCACTAATCCACAGCCAGTACTTCAAACATTCTCCAGTTCTTGAGTCCTTTAGTTGGAGATTAAAAAAAAAAAAATCAGCTGTAACACTGCATACACAGCTTCTTTGGGCTTGCCAGCCTGGTATGGCCCTCTCCAAAGACTTTCCCTTCTCTGGAAAGCATGTTTGCTTCCTCCAAACATGCAATTTCAAGGAGTTAATGTAAGAATGAATTCTGGAAGGTGAAAATCAGCCACCTGGATGATCATTAGAGCTGAGTTAACCATAGTAATTTAAAAGGTAAACATTTTTGGACAAGTTTTTATGGGACTAAAATGCCTCCTAGCATTGCTGTCAATGATAAACTTTTTTTTTTTATTTCTAAGGGAGAAACCTATAAAATTAGCAAACTAACTTTTGTCTCTTGTGCAAAGACTGACATTAGATACTTCTTATTACATTTCACATGTTTCAATACACAGTGGTCTTATTTTATCTAATCTGCTATTAAAATATAGATGGACACCTTTCACTTGACCCCAACTGCTTAGATGAAAAAGATTTGATTGATGCAAACCTTCACTCACTTAGAAGCATTAATCCACAGGTTGGAGGTAGGGGGAGCACTAGATTATCTCAGATTTTTTTTTTTTTATTAGAAGTATGTAGATATACAGTTGAGGGGGAAACATTGTCAAAACAGTAGCAATCAATGTATATAAACTTTGTTATCCAGGGGTAATGCCAAAGCATAGATAAACAACCTTGGGTTTCACCTGTTGCAGTTTCCCCCAGAAGAACTCATGGATTAAATGGGTAGCTCGTGGAGGAATGACATCAGATTTTTGAAAGTACTGATCTACTGATTAGCGGACATAATCATTGGGAATTAGCATATATGTTGCAGAACAGTGATCTCAGTAGAAAATATGGCATTAGAATCATTTGATAGTGCTTTGTATCTTGATGTGCTAAAATATCTACTTTATCACTGTAGAATAAACACATTTAAGACTTAATCCAAGAAAGAAATCACTTCTAATATTTGGTTTTAGTCAGTTTGCTGACACTGTGACAAAATACTTGAGATAATCAACTTACAACAAGGAAAGGTTTATTGTTAGCTCATGATTTCAGAGATTTCAATCCATGGTTAGTGAGCTCCATTCCTTTTGGGCCTGTGTCAGTATAGAACATCATGATGGGGAAAACATGGCAGAGTAAAGCTGTTGACCTCATGACATAAGAAAGCAAAAAGAGAAAGAGGAGAGGCCAGGGTTCCAATATCCCCTTCCAGGGCATTACCTCAATGACTTAACTTCTTTCTACCCCCTAAATATTCCACCATCTCCCAAAAGTGTTACAGACTGTAGAACAAGACTTTAACACAGGACCTTGGAGGGACATTTAAAATGCAAACCATAACATCTGGCAATATTTCATGCAATGTCCCTCCATCCTTTAATGGTTGCACAAATTAAGCATGGTCTGAAAACACGTCTGAAAGACAGTCTGGATTTTTGCCTCAAAAGTATAGACTACAGGACACACAAAAAGTTTCCTAAAAATTTGCAAAGTTGACAGCTCAAAATCAAACTTATAGAACTGAACACAAACATTTATTTTTAATTTTATTCTCCTCTCAGTTGTCATAAATACAATGAAACAATGTTTGAAAAATAACATTTCTTCCAACTGAAGTATTTAAGTGCAACCATTCTGTAAAATATATGATATTGTAAATATAATTATTTTCCTTCACATGGCACAAAGCAGACTCATCACTTGAGTGGTATCTTATATACCATACAAAAGAGATTTCAACAAGTGTCAATGAATCGAATCATAGTACATGTATATAAATGCCCAAGAAAAGCCACATTTGCTTTACAGCTTCCAAAGCCCAGTTTTCATGTGTTTGCAAAATATTTTTTATTTCAATAAATATATCCATTTTGTGTTAGATTAAAACCCTTTGCAGTTCAAATGGAATAGTCCTATCAAAAATATATTTGTGTGAAAAGAAGAGAGATAAATTTCTTTGAGATAGGAATGTATTAGGTACATTTAAAATGTGTCACCTTTCTTCAGGGTTCAGTATATGAAGGATAAAGTCTGGAACCACACAAGCACACCGTGCTGTCTGTCTCCAGGGATTATGAAATACATTTTCTGTTTGCTACACTGTGATGATGTATTAAAATCAAATAAATTTGTAAGATCTTTAGAAATATGAGGAAATTATAGTGTATGATTGTTAGACTCTTTCTTGGGAAAAGATATACACCAAAATAAATTGGTAGGTGTTGGATATACTTGCCAAAGTTGAATTTTTGTTTCTGTAGAAATTGAAGAAAATATATATGTAAGAAATGGTCTATTAATATTTTTCTAGTCTAACATTTATTACTTTCTTAATTAAAAATGGTTTGGAATGACCAAAATTGTATCTCATGAATGACCTACCTATATTTTTATTTGATGGTTTAATGGCAACTCAAAATGTAGACAGCAGCTCTCAGGAATGTGCTTCTTAATATTTTTTGCTGATATTATTAATTTATTTATATAATATTCAAACAAGATTTTTCTCACTTCTTCTTAATCTTATGTGTAACATTAAGCAGAATTATTTTTATTTTCCTCTCATTGCCTATTCAGGATTAGATAATGTCTGGAATTTTTTGGCAACTTTGGTAGTTTGGCAATTCTCACTGATCTAAAAGCTTGTATACCCATGATTATGTGAATACAGCATTTGTATCTTATCTAATAGCTGAATTTGGGCAGAATCATCCTACAACAGAGGTTCAATTAAAATTACCTGGGGATAATTCTGAAAATCCCAATTCCAAAACAAATATACCATACTCATTGACAAGGGACCCAGGGATCAGCATTTTTAGAGCTTCCAGGGGATTTTAATGTACAACCAAGTGGATAATCATTGCTCTTAGAAGAAATGGAAACAGAATCAAAATGAACAGGAAGAAAATCTCCCACATGCAACACTTGATTTACCATAAAACTGTATGTATATTTTTCCCTGCCAGGTTGAGGGGGGCAAAGAAAGCTTTCAGCTATGTCATGTAGACTTTTGTGACAGCATTCACACATACCCTCTTGTGTTACTGAGTGTGTCTGATTGCCTCCAGAACACTGAGACAGAAGTAAACAACATAGTTGACTCGGGCTTCCCTCTTTTGGCAACCTTGTGTGTTAGGGCCTGGAAGCCTGACCCTTCAGGACAACATCATGAAGCTTATATTAGTGTCAACCTCTGCAACCTGTGTTCTGCCCTCAACATACCTCTAACCTAATATTATTTCAGTAGTCCCACTTGGAAGTCACCTACCTCTAGATTCATCTAATATTTGTGCTAGAACCAGTTCAAATGTTCAGATGTAGTCAAATTATTAGTTGATAAAGGTTTAAGGTATAATCACTCCCAGGGGCTCCAAAATTTTAATAGGTTCTCTTTAAAGTAAGAAATATAAAAGTTGTAAAACTTTAATGATAGCAGTAACTGGCAGAGGATTAAATAATTGGCCCCAGGGGGGCCCTGTATATTACACCTTTTCAAATTATACCACATAGGCAGCCATGCTCATTATGTAAGCCCCTCCTGCAGTCACAAGCTTTTGTGTATAGTAAGTTCAAAGAATTCACTATTACCAGATCAATACACATCTGTATGTTTTCCTTCTCCTTTTAGCTCCATTTGTGGTGTCTCCTAAATTATATAAGCAGATCAGTCAGTTATATTGGAAACTACTTATTTTATTTTACCTACAGCAGTTGGCCAGTAATGCAGCACTAAAATTGTTAACTAAAGGAAATGTGCTAATTAACTGTCATCTTAAAACATGAATTTACTGTAGGCAGTATTACCATAAAATACTTTCTAAGATGTTATACATATTATGCATATCAGAAAATATAAGAGACATGAATGAGGTAAATATTATAAATACTGCAAGTGATTTATGGAAGTGACAACTTCTATTAGTAATTTTGCCCTTGTCAAAGGAAGTTAGGTAACCAGTAATTTAGTTAATGTTTTTGTTTGGCAAAATGTTCTCAGTTTAAACATTTTGGCAGTTTGAAAATACTTAACTTAGGTACAAAAAATTTCTTAAAATATTTATATAGAAAATCAAAAGAGTGGAGAACTGGAATCAATGTTTAACAAAAGCAGACTGAGACTCAATAGTTTAATATCTTGGTATCATATCTGTTAATTTATAAATGCCTTATAAGAACTGAAACCAAAACAATCATTTCTTGAGATTATTTATGTCAGTTTTATTTGCCATCTTTCTTTTTCCTCCTGCAAAGTGAAAGAATTATTGTTGAAGTGTAACTCTGCATCCTACCTTCTTGCTTCTGCTTGCCCTCCCCATGTTTAATTCAGTTGTTATCTGTCTCTATCATTGTTTCTCGGTGTCTCTCTCACACACACACTACTATAAGGTGATAAATCCTAGCAGTCATTAACCACGGGCTTTGTAATGAATTGCATTATCCCTTTGAAGGCTGGCTACCGTCAGGGAAGTTAATGCATTTGCTCCCCTCCAGTGGCAAAGGCTCCTTTTTCTTGGTAATGGCAGAAAACAAATTGACCTCCTGTTCCCAATTTCATACGGATTTTTTTTCCAGATAGGGCCAGTGACCTTGCCAGAAGGATCCAAGAATTTTTGAGATCATATTTGACTTAATGATGGATGGTCCATTACCTGGATACAAGAATCTGTTCTGACAAAGTTAGGGGCTGGGGATGAGA
The DNA here is from genome assembly GCA_004027875.1 of Aplodontia rufa. Taxonomy (NCBI): domain Eukaryota; kingdom Metazoa; phylum Chordata; class Mammalia; order Rodentia; family Aplodontiidae; genus Aplodontia; species Aplodontia rufa. The sequence continues at coordinate 28,285 of PVKS010006751.1, forward strand.
CAGCTACATGTTCATGCATTTCACTCTTGCCTCAAGTTGGTAGGAATGATATTTTCAGAAATTCAGTGGATTCTCCAAGGACATGATTGGCAGTGCTATCATAAAATATATAATGTAAGGACTTAATCTTGAATTTCAAGTCAGAACTTAGATCTCATTCTTCAAACTTGTTCTGTTAATAAATTGCTTATCTAGAACTAATTTTATAGTTTGAAGTTTATCCAGTGAGTTCTTTATTAGATATTTTATTTTATCCTATAAAAAATGTCTCCCAGGGGGCTAGAGCGGTGGCTCTGCAATTACGGCGAGCACTTGCCTGGCATGCGCGAGTATGCAAGTTCAAACCCCAGCAGAATGTACACAACAATGTCTAGGAGCAAAGAAAGTCACATGAAAAACTAAATAAAATTGTTTCTCTCTTCATCTTTCTCACTGCCCCTCTCTCTTTAAAAAAGAAAAAAAAGTCTCCCAGGTTTTGCAAGCTTTTTCTTTTTCTTGTTTTGATTTTTTTTTTTTTGTTGGTTCAGCATTGCCTGGCATAATGAAGGATCCCTTGCTTCACTTTCATACATGCATATGTAATGACAAAGTAGCTTAAACCTGATCTTTGTACAGGATGTCTCATTCCTCCACTCCCTGATCTCTTGTCTCCACTGTAATTCCCCCCATTACAGGTATAAAAAAAAAAAAACCAAAAAACATATATGTGTATTTTAATCACTGAAATTGCTAGATTTGACTGCTTGGGCATAAATGGGTTCTCATGGGAGTCAAGTGTACTCTACAGTATCGATCCCCTTTTTCTTCCTCCCTTGGTAGCTATAGTTCCCAAATCTCATGTGTTACTCCAGATTTGGTGGTTTATTAAATAAAATAGAATAACTTTCGTCCTATTTTAGGTTTTACTCTAGTTTAAGTTTTTTCTTAATTTGTCATCTAGTTTTCAGCATCTGGAAAGGTGTTCAAGTTTGCCAACTTGTTGGCTACTCTAAGGTGATGAATATTAGTTTCTAAAGGTTTAGTCAGATCTTTCATTTCTATTTTACCGTGAATAAGTTAAAATTTCTTATACTCTAAGTTTGTGAAACCGATATGAAATTAGAGTATATGGCATATATTGCCTACCCCTTATGTTTAAATCTATCAAAATGACAGGAAATAGGACAGTAAGAATGCATTTGTTACCTTTTTGTGTTGACAGCAATACACTCTCCCTGACATCTTCACAAGAACTCACAGATATGCAATTGTATCTTTCTCATTAGTTCCTATCTCTTTATTGATAAAATTGATTCTGTAATTGTTACATTTGGTAAGAATTAGCAAATTTAAAAAAATTCTGGAGAGTATAGTTTAGAAATTCCCAGTTTATTTTCTCCCCATTGGAGATAACATAGCTTCCCATGTGATATAATTCATGAACAGAGCAACCTTAGGGATTATGGCATCAACGACTCCAATGCTACAAATGGGGAAGTTGATAGCTAAAAATGTAGTTCCCGGGTACTGGTATATCCAGTGAAACACTGGGACAAAATCAGGTGTTTCGACTTGTTTTTAAATTAGCTTTTATTTCTAAGGATATTGTTCCCTATTATACATTTGAGGTTAGCAGGTATAGACTTTTAAATTCATTTTATTTTTACCTGATGTTTCTTTGTATTGTTAGGTACTCTGTGCCCACTTTTTTTTTCCTGGTTTTTTTTTTTTTTTTTGTATGGGTTTTGCAATATAACTGCTATGAGATTATCTTTAGGATGAGGGAGACCTGCTATAAGAAAAGCTGGAGTGGTGTCTCAGTGGTTATAGCGCTTGCCTGACATGAATGAGTAGGCAAGTTCAAACCCCAGCACCATGTACACAATGAAGTCTTGGAGCAATGAAAGCCAAATGAAAAACTAAATAAAATTGTGTCTCTCTCTCTCTTTCTCTCTCACTGTCCCTCTCTCTTAAAAAACAAAAACCAAAGCTCCCTATTTCCAACATTGTCTATGATTATTTGTTAAGTATAAATGTTATTTGATAAGTGTAGGAAATATGAGAAACACCTGTAATATACTCTTAGATTTACCATTTAAAAAACAACTGTGTTTCATCTTAGTACACAAGGAAACTACTATGTAATTTATGCTACCTCTTCTGCTATGGTCACATGTAATACTCAAGATAATGTTTTCAATTCAGAAATACCAATATTCAAATGATTTGTGAATTCAGGAAGATTCATTTTCCTGAAAGCCTCTGTTTCTAAGTCTGTAAAATGGGGACCACAATGCCTCCTTTGTTGGAGAGACATGAAGGGTAAATGAAATTATGCAGACCAAATATTTCACACAGCACCTACCCCACACACAGCCTTTCTGTCAATATAAGTTGCCCTCCCATGCTGGTTTCCAGAGAAAATATGGGTGGTCTTCTTAGGTGCTATTTGCCTTGTGACAGGTTGTAAACAGCAGGGTTTTCTAGTAAGTGAATCAATGCTAATTGAGGACTGCCAGAAAAGGAAAACAGAAGAAGAATTTGTTAGCAGATTAGTCACTAGGGCAACTTTTTGTGAAAGAAAGTCATCAGGGAATGGTACACATAGCTTTGGCTTGTCTTCTCTTCAAGTTTCTCTTAGTTACATCTGAAGAGAACCTTCCTACCCAGGGGGCCCATTACCTATTGGAGGCATCCGGTTCACAAGGTAGTGGCTAGAGTAATTGAGGCATGCCACTTAATGAGCTGTTAGTGGTTGTTCAGCATTTCCTAACCAAGCAAATGATGGTAAATAAAACAAAATCTCATTTCTATGCCCAGCTGTATCTACCAATAGATTTCTTTGTCGTTTAATGTGAGTGAGTAGGCTCAATTTCAAGTTAGTTAACAAGATATAAAAGATTACAAAGTTGCTCTTCATCTTTCTTAGATTTGAAATTCATTACTAATTCATTACTCATCTATGAGAAATGTAATGTGTATAAAGTACCAAATAAGCAGTAGTCATTACCTAATGATAATATAGCAGTCTTAAAACTACAAATTTTTAAATTTTATTCAGAAATTTACTTGTTGAAGAATCAAACAAGCTTCTAATGAAATTATATTTTATATATATATATATATAAATTCTGAAAATTAGATTTACCCAAGACCCCCCCCATTACCCACCCTTATCCCTCCCCCCCTTCCCAATACATCTCTACAAATGCCTTAGGTTGTATAACATTACACCTTATCTGGATTTAAAACATGATAATAGACTTCTTTTCTCAATGGCCAGGGTCTAGCTCCAGTCTCCACAGATGAGTGAAGAGATTCGACCCTTGGTTCTTTGGTTATGTTTATTTAAAGGTACAAATATTTGGTGTGTTAGATTGAGAAGTCTTAATACATTTTGGAAGCCATTTTTTCTGAGAAAGAATTTTTAGCAGAATTAAATGATATAGGTTGAGTGAAAGCTTTATTTTCATAAAAACCAGATTGGGAATCTTTATAGAGAACAAGAGAAGTGAATATAGAAACTATTTAGCTCTAATGCTATAACACTGTGTCAAAATATATACCTGTACAGAAATTGACAACTCTGTTCCTATCCTTACAAAAGACCTACCAATTCCTGTAAAACTCAGGAAAACCTAAGATTTCATAATAGTAGGAGATTTTGACTACTCTTTAGGACTTAGAATTTAAATATCAGTGGTAGAGTGGACACAGAATTGCATAATTTATTAAATATTCCACTTTGAATTTGTAAATAAATAATTAAAAAATGAAGCAAATTTGCTTGGAGAATTTTCTCTTGCAAGTTGAGATGGGTGTGGATTAAAAAAAAAAAAAAAAAAAAGAAGTAAACTAACCCAGACTTTTGTTGGTAGGAAATTAAGGTTTTTAATTTAAAATACACACTAGCTATTTACCCTGATCATAGTAATCAAGTCTTTGTGAAATTTGCTATTTTAACTTTATGCCTATATGATGAGCTTTGAAAGTAATCTTGTCTACCTGACAGAACATAATTAAGACATACCTATTTTTACAAGGGACCTTTTCACTATTTACCCTTGTCTGGTAGTCAGACAACATCAAAGAAGTGAGAAAGAAAGCCATATATATTGGCTGCCCATTAGGTGCTATGGATCATGTAATGCTTCTTTTTAAAATTAATTAAATTTTTATTGGTTCAACATAGTCTTACATATTGGATGGAATCATTGTTACATATTTGTGTGTACATAGATATTGACATAGTAAGTTAAGCACGATCCTAGTCCAGGATCTCCCCTCTACTTTCATTCATTCTCCAATCTCATGTCTCCATTGTAATATCCTCATGTTATAGATGGGCATGACCATGTATATTAATTATTGAAATGTCTGAGTTTAATGTCTGCCTGAGTATAGTTTGGTTTACTGGAATCAAATATACCCAGCTGTATTGATAACCCCCCTTTTCCCTACCTCCCTTCTCTCCCTTCCTCCCTTCTGTACCTGCTTTCAAAGCTATAGTTCCCCCAACTTATGTGAAATTTCAACTTTGGTGGGTTTATTAATTAAACATAGCTGAGTCTCATCCTCTCTTAGGTTTTACTCTAGCTTCCACATGTGAGAGAAAAGATTTGCTAAGTCTCTGTGTTTGGGATATTTCACTCAGGATTTTTTCCATTTCCATCCATTTAGCTGCTAAAGTCATGATATCATTCTAATTGCAGAGTAGAACTCCATTGTGCGTGTGTGTGTGCATATGTGTGTGTGTGTGTGTGTAGATATAGATATAGATATCATAGTTTTCAATCCATTCATCCAGTGAGGGTAATCTGGGTTGATTCCATAGTTTAGCTATTATAAACTGAGCTGTTATAAATGTTGATGTAGCTGCGTCTCTGTAGTATGTCAATTCTAGCTCTTCTGGGAAAATACTGAGGAGTGGGATAACTGCTTTCCAGAGTGGCTGTACAAGTTTCCAGTCCAACTAATGTGTTAGTGTTCCTTTCTTTCTACAACCCCTCCAGCATCTGTTGTTTGTATTCTTCATTTTTTGTCATTCCGACTGGAGTGAGGTAGAATCTCAGTGCAGTTTTAATTTGCATTTCTCTGATTGCTAGTAATGTAGAACATTTTTTCATATATTTATTGGCTTTTTGAACTTCTTGTATTGAGAAGTTTCTATTTGTTTCCATAATCCATTTATTGATTGGATTGTTTGTGTTTTTGGTGCTAAGTTTTTGTATATTCTGGACATTAGTCCCATGTTGGAGGCATAGCAGGCAACGATTTTCTCCCATAGAGTAAGAATTAAAGCCAAAAATCAATGAGTGGGATGTCATTAAATTGTAAAGCTCTGCACAGCTAAAGAATTAGTCAAGAGTGTCAAGAGGAAACCTACAGAATGGGATATGATTCTTACAGGATCCTTGCTAGTTAGATATTGTAATCCTCATCTTCATTTCACAGTGGGGAATTTGAGACTCAGAAAAGTTCATTTAGCATTTGTTTATCCAGTATCTACTAAATAGACCATATGTACTGGTCTAAACCTTGGGGATATCATAGTGTCCAAGATTTTTAAAAATATATTTCTTTTAAAGAACTTGTTTCCTGTGAAAAGAGAAAATTAACCAGTAAACATAAGATAAACAAAACAACAATAACAACAACAAAAAAGCCCAGTAGCATTCATACAATGTAGGATATAAAAACAGTGGTATAATTTAGAGTGCATGGGTGGGAACTGTAGATTCCTTAGACTGGGAAGGCTTAAACTAGGGTAGAACCCAAGGGGCAGATGACCCAACTAAGTGGAGGCAGAAGGAGGGTGGAGGCCATGCTTCGTAATCCCAGCCATGGAGTTCTGTGAGCAAAAGAAAAATTGGGCTATCCAGGGTAGGAGGAAGGCAGCTGATAGATCATGCCAGATTTTGAACCAAGATTTGAATTTAAGAACATTACAAAGCAGTTAGAGAGTGTTAAACAAAAGAAGTAACACCATGGTCCTATTGGTATTTTAAAAGAATGGATCACTGTGGCCACTGTGAGATAAAATGATGATGGTGTTCTCAGGAGACATGGACAGTAGAAACAGGAAAACAGAAAGCACTTCTGGTAGTCCAGATAAGTGGTTGTTGTGGCAATTTTAAAGACAGTTAGTGTGATTTCAGAGAGAAAAGCAGCAGGACAAATCTTGGATTTCTACCAAGGGACAAAGAACCATTGACAGAGTAGAAGAATGGGAGAGGAGCTGGTTTGTCCATGGAAATCAAGAGCTAATTCTGCATTTGCTAAATTTGAGAAGGCTATTTGACTCAAGAGAAGATAGCAAGTAGGCAATTGGCTAAACTATTTTGGATTTGCACATTTATCGAAATAGGAACCAAAATTTGAGAATTATAGTACTTTGAAAAAGTCAGATATCAAACACTTGACCTGGTGCAGAAGGACAAACAAAAATGTGACTCCAATTTTAGTTTATTTGCTTCTTTGAAGTTATGTGATGGATTATTTATTAGAGAAAACACATTTTAGACTAAAGGGCAATGAAGTTGTTGTTAGAGACAAGTATGGAATTTCAAAAAAAGCCCATAAAAATACTACGCAATATAATTTGTGTATATATTTCTCCTATCACTAAAATGATCAAATGCAAAATGAACAAGTACACAATAGACCTATTCAAATTTTAAGCCTGACTTTAATTCAGTTTAACATACATATTTTAGAGAACATTAGTTTTATAATAGAACATTTCTGAATTAAGATAAAATTAGAATATATTTATGGTTTAAGTAATAGCTACTTATAATAATTACAATTGTGTACATGCTAGTCATCTTTTATGTGTGGCGGGAGTGAACTGAGGGCGTTGGACTTGCTAGGCAACTGTTCTAACACTGAGCTGTATCCTTAGTTCCATTAGTCACTTTTGTTCCCAAATGGGAACACATCTTACAGATGCATTTTGGAGGTAAGAACTGTTAAATATATGTGTTAATATAAGTGAATGGTGAAGTAAGCAGTTATCCATTTGTTTCAAAACTAATTCTAAGTCAATGTGAAATAAAGTTATAAAACAGTATTATTCTATTATTGAGTTAAAAATATGTGAGAGCTTATCTTCTGTGAAATGGCATAACTTAAGTAAAAAATTGGCTTTAAAAATGTTACTGTGAAATAAATACTATTTAATTATCTAACTTTTAAAATAAGTACATAAATAAATACAATTGAAGAGTTGTTACCAAAGACCTCAATTTTTGTAAGTATTTTGAAAGGCAGGTGTTTGGATGGTGGTCAGACTTATAGCATACTAACTGCTGTAATACTGAAAGCATTGTAGGATTTCTAGAAGACTTTTTTTTTTTTTGGTTGTTGTTGTTTTTGTTTTTCTTAAGAGAAGGACAGTGAGAGAGAATCAATTTTATTCTGACGTTTAGTTGTTTATATGTGGTACTGGGATTTGAACCCGGGTTCTCACACATGCCAGGCAAGCTCAGTAACCACTGAGCCATGGCTCCAGCCCTGCAAGTAAGTTTTAATGAATAATATTATGGGAAAAAACATTACAATATTCTTTGCTTTCTTAACTTTTGCTTTGACTGAATATTTAAAAGCTCTTACTTTAAGACTTTTTCAACGTCCAAAAATAATGTACTGCCAAGCGGAGAGCTTAAAGTTGGTATGGAGTGAGTCATTTTTCCCTCCACATGAAAGAATCTTGTTCCATTGTGGGCAAAACTGCACCATTCTATTCCCATGTAACTCCCAAGCTGAACAGGTGTTCCTCGGAGTATATCTGTTATCCAAATTCAGACTCTGGAAGACTGAGAATGCTCCTTGCCCACTTCTGATTCATAACATTGTGTGATTTCAAATACAGCATTTTTTAAAAAGTGTTAATTGCCAAACTAGTTAATGATCATGGGTAATCAAGAATTAACAGTAGGAAAGAGAAGATGTAATGAGGAAAAAAGGAGAATTAGCTCTATTTACTAAAGTAAAAAAAAAAAAGAGTACATTAAACATACCTTTCTATCACAGTTGAATCATAATTGTCTACATGTAAGGTCCCATTTTCTTTCATCTCTCAACCGTGTCTTCACATAATATAAAATGTAAGAGTTTGAAAATTCTTTAAATTTATATGGAATACGATGTAAAAATGCACAATGGATGTTGTAAGAAAATAATAAAAAAACAAAAATACTCTAAGTTATTTGAAAAAATGCTTAACTTCATCTATCACAGAAATTCACATTAGAGTTATATTCCCCAATCAAACCAGCAAAAATCTTAAAATTTAATTACACATCTTTTAAGGCTAAGGAGGTACATTAGAACTCACATATGGTAGTGGAAGTTTAAACTAATATAATACCAGTGGAGGCAAATTTGATAATATTTTTTTAAATTACAAGTCCATATATCTTTTGAGTCATTAATTTCACTTCTAAAAATTTATCATACAAATATACTTGCACATGTGAGTTGACATGTATTTATATATATGCATTATAGTGTTGTTTTAATAGCAAAAATTTTAAAGAATTCAAATGCCTTCCCTAGGTGATCCATAAAGCATAATAGTACAGAACTATATCTTTTCTAGGTTTTGATACAGAAAGACTTCCAGGGTATTTTAAGTAAAGAAAAACAAGGAACAGAGGAAGGCTTATTATTCCATTGTGCATAAAAATTTGGGAGTTTATAACGATCTATATATTTTGCGGTGTTAGGGACCAAACCCATAGCTTTGTGAATGCTAGGTTGAATGCTCTACCATCAAAATACATCCCCAGGGGCTGGAGCGGTGGTTCAGCATGCACAAGTACATGGGTTCAAACCCCAGCAACCCACGTACACAACTGAGTGTCAGAGCAACGAAAGCCATGTGAAAAACTCAATAAAAATTGATTCTCTTTCTCTCTCTCACTGTCATTTTATCTTAAAAAAAAAAAATCCCCAACCTCAAATCTGTACATCTTATTTGTTGTGTATACATAATTAAATCTGAAAGAAAACTCAAGAAATAAAATTAATCTCCTGAGGACAAAGGTTTAGAATCAGATAGGAGAGCCCATCTGGGAGAGAGTTTATCATTATTAATCTTTACATTCTTTTGTGTTTTGAATTATAACGTATGCATTTTTAAAAAGTGAATGTGTTCACTTTTATCATGTATATAAGTGAAAATCTTATTAAAATTAACTTACAGAAATGAAAAAAAAAGAGTGATACTGAAATCTGATTTGTATCATTTTATGGGATTCTATTGATCCTTAGTATTTCTCCAAAATCCTCATGTCCCTAACACAATGGATGTTCAATATATATTGAATTTTTTTCCACAAAATTGAATTATAATGTTACACCAATCCTAAAAAAAAACTTAAATGAATAAAAGTGTGTAAAATTTCATGCCTATCCTCTTTCATTTAAGCGCACAGATTGCTATTGCCACAATGCACTTTGCTACAGCCATCTCCCCCCACTTGCTAATTTAAGGAGAAAAAGGTCTTGAAATCTTCTTTCTCCTCTCTTGCCAGCTTCTGACCATTATGCTCATCAAAACCAGTTGATATTTTTAAAGTAAATCTGGACTTAAAATTGCTCTCAAGAACTTTGCCTTCTCCTTATATTTAGAACAATGTGACCTAGTTTACAAGGCTCTAAAGGAGGCGGTAGGAATGACTCTGCCATTCTGCCATAGATACTTCCAGAGAGCAGGTTCAGTTGCGGAAACTGTTCATATAGCCCTTGCTCCTTTGGACTCCAGTGAAATAAGATATAATCATAATTAAACATTTACCCGGCAATGATAAATATTTTTTAAATCATTGGCTTTTAGAGAGTATGATTTTACATTTCATGATTTTCTTCAGTTAAATAATTTAAGCACACACACATTCACACATGTAATACACAGATATTGTGTGCAGACTTAGTGCATGACAACCTCTTGTGCACAGAGGAGTGCAGAAACAAATGTATGACACTGAATAGTTATAATCTACCTAAGATCAGAACAGAAGGATCTCAAACTTCTGAGCATACCATGTGTTTTCTTTGAAGAAATAGAAGACTCCTTAGCACTAGGCTATTCTTACATATGTTTGAACTAATTTACTTTTGTTAGAAGTGGTTTATGGTGGAAAAATCTTGGACTTGCAAGAAAGAATCTAAATTTCAGGGAATACATGAAAGTCTACCCATTGCTAAAAGAGAAATCAAAAAATCATTGAGCCAACCCCTGTTTACACTTTTCACCAAATTAATTGTATTGTGTTTTGTTTTGCTCTGCTGGAACCCAATGCCTCACACATGCTAGGCAAGCATTCTGCCAATGAGCTATACTCCCACACCCTAAATTTCTTACTTTTTAACAGTCAGCTTTTACATTATTAAAGGCATTAGTGATCATCAGACCTGTCCAAATCATCAAAGCATATTATAAGAAACTGTACCCTTTTTTATCATTAAGAAGTTGAAAAAATGTTCCAGTGGCCATTTTCATATAACATTTTTTAATAATGCTTACCTATGTATATAAGTTCAACATTTTCCAGTTGAATTAACTTAAACACACACACTGAATGAAAAAAATTGATTCAGAAAGTAATGACAGGTTTAGTTATAGTCCTGGGCCTTAGGAAGTCCTTACTTGGCAGGTGATATAGAATGAAAAGTGTACATTTAAGAAGGAAATACCTCTCTCTTGGAAATCTATTTTTATTTGGTATTGGAAAAAATGTAATTTCTCCTCCCTCATCTTACACATGGAAGTGTGGAATTCAGTTATATTTGACCAAGTGTTTTACAGCTAAATTTTAAAACTAAGACCTTTGCAGGTTACAAAGAAAGGCCATGAGAGGAAATGACTAAATCCTCAGTGTATATCTTCATTGACAGCTGATAATTAGCATGCAGCTTAGCTATAATAATTAGTTCCCTCTTTAGAAATTTCCGGATGAACTCAGAGTTGGTGCGTTTCAGTTTCATCTTGTTTCTTTGTTCCTTCCTCCCCAAGTAATTCATGTTATTTTTAGAGTAGGAAGAACTCAAGATGAGCTCCCTCCTTCTAACTGAGTCAGCACTGTCCATTATTTGCAGTGTGTTTTCTGGAGATTACCTGGGATTAGAGTTTCTTTGTCTCCCCCTTCCTGTATTTCTGTTTCTTTCATCCAGACAGCTTAGAGCAGTGCAAGGGGATAAAGACGTTAGCCCTTGCTTGGTAAATATGCCAAGTCCATGGACTATGATTAGGAGTTAAGATTGTTAATATGACTTAAAGTACTGGTGCTAAACCTAAAAAAAGAAAAAAACATCTGAAAGAGGGAGGAAAACTTCTTGCTTGCCTTCATTTTTCCTTTAGTATTCACACACACACACACAAAACACCTTTCAATATATTTTGAAACTCTGCAGCAAATCAGGTAAAAACATTACAGTTTTCTCAAAAGTAATAAATAAAAAAACTAAAATCACAAATTGAGAAGTCAAAACAACATGAAAAATTCTGTAGCTTTTTAAGACTGTTGATAAAATACAAACTAAAAGTAAATAAAATTGAAATTCATGGTATCCTGAATTTCCTGCTGATGATGTTGCTATGATATTATTTTGAATTATGTCAACCCAAATTATATTTGGAGAACTTTCCATTCTACCTTATTATTTCAGGCTCTGAAAAAATGCAAGAAATTTGTGGCACATTGCAATCCCTTAATAAACTAGACTTTTCTTAGTTGGTTCTATGAGAATACATATAAAATTGATTATGGAGTCAGACTTAATAAGGAATAATATAGAATATTTTATATATTATAAATTATGGAGTCATTGTTAATAAGGAGCAAGTTTTTAACAACAAGCAATCTTTTTTAGCTCTTTGACTTTGAGACCAGAACTGAGTGAATTCACAAGATGATGCAGTCCACATCTCACGTGCATTTTTAATAACAAATATCTTCAGTCAAATTCTCTTGTTCAAATTTTGGAACCAACACTGACCAAATAACTTAGCTATGTACTGAATTACTAAAATCTTCTCTATTTGCATGTAGAAAATGGAGACAGTAGTATTTCTGAGGAGTTGTCATAATGATTAAATATTAAATGTCTAGTCTTTAGAATATGTGTGATATATACCTACTGAGTGTTAATTAACTGTGACTATCACCAAGAGAGTCAGGACTGAAGGAACAGTATCCAGACATTGGAAGTTATTTCTTTTTATAAAATGCTTCATTTTCCATCCTTTCCCCTTTTAATAATGAAGTATAATTTTATTTTTAATAAAGTAGTATATATTCTCTGGATAAAAGTTGTACAATATGGAAAAATTACATGGGCCTCTTGAAGAGTCCTAATAGCAATATTCTGAGTCTCATTTTCACTAGTTTTAAATTTTTAAAACAATATTTAAATTGATATTTTGATACTACTTTCTTGGAATAGTTAATGAAGTTGAATTCTTTTATATGGCTTCATTGCTGTGCATTTTCTTTGATGACATCCTTTTTACAGAATGTGATAATTTTTCATCTTTCTTTAAAATAGTTTTTCAATATAATAAAAGAGCTAGAATTTGTTTCTTTAAATATGACATATATAGGTGTTTTCTTTAAGTTTTTCCCTAATAATTATTCTACTTTTTATTAAACCTTTGACTTTCATGATTTACCAAACTTAACTCTTTCTAATTATTTTATGTTTGAAATGATCTTTTAAAAAAGAAAGCATACTTCAGTTCGTAAAATTATATATGGATGAAATACATAAGATTGGAATTGAAAGGTGTTCTCTTCTTTCTACTATTGAATAACTTTGACATTCCTGTTATTATTAGGGAAGATGGCTCAGATCAATTAATGAAAAACCCAAATTTCATTTGTGGCAGATATTCTTCAACATATAATAAGATTATGTTGATTGTCTATAAACAGCAGATCAATTTATTCATCCTACTAGAAATACAGATTTTTAAAAAAAGTTTTTGCTATAAATTTACTTATGAATAAAGACAGATTAGATAGGCTTGCCTGTGGAAACATATGCTTCATAATGACTGCTCTGGCCCCACATAATTATAAGGACCACACTATTTACCATATGACTTCCACATTTAAGAACAGATGAATAATTGATCACAAAGCCAATCTAGAGAAGGCCAGCATTATTAATTATAGACACTGCTAAAATAATTATATGCCGTTTTCCTTAGGGATTTGAATTAAAAAGTGTAGGAACTATTGTCATTCCGTGGTGGGGTGGAAGCTGGAAGGTCGCATGTAATTGGGTGCCAACAGACATATTGGGCTGTGAGCAAATTAATGAAGAAACACTTTAGAATCAGTACAGTGAAGTAGTGGCATCAAGACAAGCAAGAAGCAAAGATGAAGCATCTCCTCAGAGATCTTTTTCTCTGGCTTCTGTTAGTTTTTTTCATTAGATGGGGCCTGGCTTTCTGTCCTTGGGTTTGCATTACCTTAATTTGATATCTGTTCATTGCAGATGTTAATGTCCTGACTAATGTGGTGTTATGTTTTAAATATTAGGTGTCCTCCATGAGCTCATTTTTAAGACAATGCAAGAAGGTTTAGAGGTGAATTCATTGGGTTAGGAGAGGCTTAAGTGAATTAATCAGTGAATTAATCCCCTGACAGGGATTAACTGGGTGGTAGCTAAAGTGGGGAGGTGTAGCTGAAAGCTGAAAGAGGTGGGTCCCTGGAGATGTGCCTATATGGTATATATTTTGTATCTGGAAGTGAAGTCTCTTTCTCCTCACTCTTCTCTCTCTCTCCTTCCTGATGTGAGCTGCTTTCCTCTACTACACTCTTCCGCCATGATATTCTACCTTACCTCAATCCCTGAGGAATGGAGCCAATGGTCTAGATTGAGACCTCTGAAATCTTGAGCCCCCAAATAAACTTTTTCTCTTCTAAAATTGTTCTTGTCAGGCTAGAGAATTACAACCAGTTAGGAAAGACTATTTAATGCTTAGAAAAAAAAAATTAAAGATTATGATCATGATTTATGCCTGTGAAAGCAAACTAACATATACAAACCATTGCACTGATGTTTTGCTTAATGCCATGATTATAAAATAATACATCTACTGTGAAATCTGAACTTAGGAATTCAATTGCTAACACTGTTTTCTCCTATGGTATTGATTGATCAGGGTGAAGAACAACAGAAGTATTCAGTGCACTTCTCCAATTTTAAAAGTGTTTAAAGAAGTCTACATTCTTTCATTGAGTTTTTTAAGTTTTGGAATTGTTCTAGAAAATATCTTCATAAATTAATTTCTTGACTTATTGGCCAAAGCATGTGATGATATTCAGTTTTATGTACTGTAATATATTTTGGCAACAATTTCTTATGAGACAATATGAGTAAATCAAGCTAAATAATCTCAAAATTCCACATAACACCAACAATAATCACACACACACACGCGTGCACGCGCACACACACAAAATAACCCCATTATCTCATCTTAATGTCATTTTAAATTTATGAAAAGTTATTCATGAGTTATTTCAATACTTCCTCTTAGGCAAGCTTAAATATAGAAATTGTGAGAGTTAAACTTGTCATTGAGCTTTTCCTACTATTTTTAAGTTTCCAAAATTATAGGATTAGCACTGTACTTAGAAGGACTTTATAAAATCATGTGAATGTTTGATTTGTTTATTGTTCATGCTGTTATTAACTTCATATTAAAAATGTAATCTGAGGAAAAATTTTAAAGGTAGAAGGGATATTAACACTTGAGGAATCCAATCTAAAGGGGTTAACAGATTGTTCAAGATTACATCAGTAATAAAGCTCAAAGCCAAGACTAGCATTTGATTCCTCAAATTATCAGTGTATAAGAATTTTAGTTATGATATACTCATCTGTTGTACTTTTATTGTGTGTTTTATTGTGTGTTTTTTGAGTGATTTTTTTTTCCACTGTAGTAGTATATTCCTGTAACATATTCAGTAAATTTATGGGCACCCTAGTTTCTTTATCAGTGAAATAAAAGACAATAGTTATTTAAACTTTTACATTGTGATAGCTAACTGTTTTAGAAAAAATGTAAAGGCCACTAAAATGAACATTTACAAAATTAGCGTTACTTTAATTCACACTTCAGTTCTTCACATTTGCTTTCTTCAGTCTGCAGCTAAAAGAACGCTTGTACATCTTTGTAATCTGTTTGTATAGACTTGGAGGAAGAGAGGCTGAATGGGTCAGAAGAGAAGTTAATACATCAGAAAAATAAAATAAAATTGATGGTTCAATAAATAATTATATTGTTACAGAAAAAGAAATAAGAACTACCACCTTTAGACTATTGCAATTGTAATAAACTTAGCAGAAACTGGCAATTCATAAATACGAGCAGAAGTTAGTGTGTATTTTGCCGTGTGTATGGTAATGAGGGTACTAATGACCTCATCAGAACAAGGAAAGGTCATCCCCAGATGTAATTCACTCATGGAGTAGCCTCTTCACTGATTGGCATGCCTCTCACTCCAAAGCAAACTTTAAAAAATAGTATTGGCATAGATTACTTCATTCTGTCAATACTTTAGTAGAGCCCTCATATTTGAACTCTTTCATACCTTTCTAATTTTAGCAAATGTGTGACCATTTTTGATCAGTTGCACCCATCCAGGTAATGATTTCAAGGAGTACAAAAACTGGAAAATTTACATCAGCTATCAGAGTAATTGGGGAAACTTATGGAAAGAGTTTACTTAGTGGTGCTGATATGGAAGCATAAATGTTTATAAAAACGAAGTGTATGGCAGCAGATAGCTTTCATCTTTATTTTTGTTTTGATATTGGATCCCAAACTGTGTAAATGTCTTAATAAGGACAATAGCATGACTTTTAATTTGACAAAATAAATGGAAAAAAATTGTCTTCCAGGATTCAAGATATTCTAATCAGTCAAATTCCCATTTTTTTCCTCTCCCAATAAAGTACCAATTTTTCCTTCCATCCTCCCTCACAAGATGTTCTCAGATTATTTAGGTGAATAGTCAAAAAAACTTATCTCAAATTTTACCTTTTTAGAAGATACCTGAATTTATAGAGGATACCTAAATTTTAACAATATGCTTAACTATAAATTTAAAGTTAATTCTACTCAAGAAATCTTGGGCATCAAATATAGCAGAATAGAGACTTAGACAAGGAATACATTTTTAAAAGAGGAAAAGAGACTTCATCCTTACTTTTTTGGAAACAGGAAAGGCATAAAAGAGTGGACAAAATGTTCTAAATTTATTATATTTCCTCCTATCATCTGTATTTTAGTGTTCTGGTCAATATGATTCCACCTTCTCTATGAGAGGCATTTAGCATTAACCTTTGGAAAAAGAAGTTATATTTTGACTGAAATTTCCCAAAGGACTTCGAGAACTCTTCACCATTCATGGTCTAGTCTTGGGGAAATATTACTTCTCATTACCAAAGACACTCATAATTTTAGCAACCTTAAGTATTAAACTGCCATATGCAAGTAAATACCTTCAACAAACAAATGTACACATATGAGAATTTTGCCTGGTTCTGATATCTTAAAATTAAATGTACATAGCTAAAGCATATGGTTTGCAATTCTTGACACAGGCATGAATGCACGAAAGTTATCCAAAAATCATAATGGTAGAAAATAGATTCCCATTGTTAATAATTCATTGCATATATAGTCTTGATAGTTTACAGAGTTATACAATCAAGTTTGGATGTGACTTTCAATAGTGATTTCAAGTGGAAACATTTTTCTGAGTTGATATTCATCTAAAATTATATGGACACACTTTGAGAGTGTCTAATATAGATGTGGCATTTGGTTATACATAGAGAAGCTATAAAGTGACTTACACAAAGCATTGTAGATTAAAGGTTGTCAAGGATGATTTTTTTCTGTACTTAAAAGCAGAATTTTGGGGCTGGAGCAGTGGCTCGGAGGTTACAGCACTTGCCTGGAAGGCACGAATGTGAGTTCAAACCCCAGTACCCACGTACACAACTAAGTGTCAAAGCAATCAAAGCCATGTGAAAACCTCAATAAAAATTGATTCTGTCTCTCTCTCCTTAAAAAGAAAATAGAATATTTACCTTGCACATTACATTAGACTTAAATTTTGGATTCATAAATTGAAAAATATTTTAATTTTCACACATTAAAATTTATTATCAGTTCTGCCATACAGTTGACCTTCTGTATCTGTGGGTTCCAGAACCACAGATTCAATGAATCATGGATTTAAAATATTTTTAACTTTTTAAATAATACTGTGTCCATCACGAACATGTAAAGATTTTTTTTTCTTGTCATTATTCCTTAAACAATACCGTATAACAAGTATTTTCACAGAGTTGCATTCTATTAGGTGTCATATGTAATCTAAAAATGATTAAAGTATAGAGAAGAAAGATCAAAGTTTACATGCAGAAACAATACCATTTTATATAAGGAACTTGAGTGCCCTTGGGTTTTTTTTTATATGCAAGGGGTGTGGGGCTGGAACTAATCCCCCATAGATGTTGAAGGATGACTATCTATATATCTAAACTTTTTTGAATACTGAAATCCAAAGTCTTTATATTTATGATACAATGATTGTTAACTAGTTAGTTCTAACAGGGATGATAAATAGAGGCAGGAGAAATGTGTTATAAAGGTTTTTGCATTTTCTCATGTGTTTAGTGTACATATCTCTTTGCATTTCAGAGCTCTTGGATCTGAACAGAACATCAATATTTCACAGCCCTTTTGGATTTCTTGATCTCCATACAATGCTGCTGGATGAATATCAAGAACGACTCTTTGTGGGAGGCAGGGATCTTGTGTATTCCCTCAGCTTGGAACGAATCAGTGATGGCTATAGAGAGGTATTGAAACATCAACTATTTTAGGAGGAAAACATAAGGGGGGCGGATTTCAGGGATGTCGTGTGGCTTATTTTTCCCATTGTGTTAAACATTTAAAATTTTTTAGTGATTATTAAAATAAAATTCATAAGAAATGAAATTATTTTGGTAAAGGTTTATAAATCACCATGTATGAGTTATTCTGCTTGGTGATGTGACATTCCTCATTCATGATGGCTTTTGTCACCACACCCATTGTCCTGAGAACTGGGTTGGAACATGCTGAATTACTAGCAGTTCCTCTGAGCTTTATTGCTGTAATATCCAAGCTTAAAGAAATGTAGGTATGTGGCATCAATATAACTGCCTCATACAGCTCTCTTGGTAATATCAATAATTCATACGGTTGCTCCTTAAACCTGGTGAACTAAGATATAATACTGAACTAAGAGCCCAACATTTTGTAAAAGATTAACCATGGACAGGAGAAAATTGTTCCTAAACTCTCTGCTTACACAGGGTTGAACTAGGTTAAAAATTTTTAGCCCCATATCAATTATACATGAAACATGAAGAAATATATTTTGGCATAAATATGCATATGATATAATCTACTTTCTCTATAAATTATTTTTATATTCATGGAAATGGGCCATGTTCATGCTCTCTAAAGTCATTAGAAAAATATGACAAAAAGCAGCATCCCTTGGTCCTTGCCAGTTCCTGATCCCTGGAGGAGATACTTGTAAACTTTTGCTGTTTTATTCAGGTTGTTACATCTATATTTCTATATATCATTCATGTATTTGGAGTTGGGGTGTAATGCATTCGTAGAGAGTGTGCTTAGCATGTTTTTGGAGTTGGGGTGTAATGCATTCGTAGAGAGTGTGCTTAGCATGTTAAGACCCTGGGTTCAACCCTGGGACCACTTCTGGCCCCAGAAGCCAACACTTGTGTACTGTTTCTGATTGATGTCTTTGGTTTTAGACAATATATGTTAACCTTAGGGAGGATGAGGAGTTTCACTCTCTTCTCTTGCAGTAGCACAGCTCAAATATCTGCACCAAAATTTGCCAGCAATCCTCCAATTACCTGTATATAATAATTACATCTTTACATTATTATAAAATGGGAAAACATTGACTGCTGAGCCACATAGTTTATCACATCTTCCCTTTCCTCCCCTGTCTCCTTCCTTCCATTTCTTTCTTCTTCTTGCAGTCTTGTTTTTTCTGAAATTAAAAATCACTTTTTTCATCTGTATAGATTTTTATATTACTTTCAGTAGATTTTCACCAAACTCTCTACTGAGATTTTTGCAGTATATGTATATGTGTGTGTGTGTGTATATATATATATATATATGTATATATATATATATATATATATACATATATATATATATATAAAATGAAACTTACCCTCTTGTCCTACAGGAGCTTATCCCACAGAGTTTAAAGAATTATCACTCCATTGTTTTCAAACTTCAGTATAGCTGCTGAGAATATGATGCAATTCTGATTTCAGAGTTTTGCAGGTTACCTGTTTTCTGTCACCATACTCCTGAGCCCAGGCATTTAGAACAGCCTTGTAATATCTGGTTTTCATAATTCTCTTAACATAAGTCTTTCCTCATCCTTTGTGCTGGGGCACACTCTAGAAGAGACCCCATGGCCTCAGGTCTGAAAAATGCCTTTTTATTTTTCTGATATTTTCCCTTCCTTCATTCTCTTCTTGACTCCTTCTGCTACTCCATGAAGTTAGAGTTTTCCTCCTCCATGGTCTGGGCTTGATGTTCAATACTTGCTATTCAATACTTGCTGGGCTTGCTGTTCAAACTTTGAAGCATTTGTACTGATAGCATCTGCACCAATCCCCTCTTCCCACTCTCTAGACCTCTAATTTCAAAAAAGTCCTGAAGTTCTTTTTTCAGGAATCAGCATGCTTACTGGCTCCCTTTACCTTGCAGGCATTTAGATTTCTGTTTTTGCTAGCATGTGAAGCCAGTCAACACTTGTCCATATGTTTTAACATTTCTAAAACGTTGCTGATATTTTTTTGGCATGTGCAGTGTAGTCTTATTTGTCCTTTTGGATTATGCCATTTTAATCCTTTTACTGTTATTTTATTGGTTGCAGGATAGAGTAGAAGCAATTATTGTATTTCATCCTAAGACCTTTCTTTCTAACACCTTTAATTTTGTTTTCTCTGTAGTTCTTTTGACTTGAAGCATATGCATATTGATCTCTCTCTGTTCCTTTCTCTCTGTCTCTATATTTGTTCACACACTCATAACCCTTTTCCAAAGTCAATGGGTTATTCTCTCACTCCTTGGATGGGCTTTTTTCCACTTTAATCCTTACTGTTATTTTCCCCTTCTTAGTGATATCACGTACATATTTTGATTTTCTGCAAAGGAATATCTAAGCTGGGAATGATAAGTAAGGCATTCATAGATTGATCCCTTTATTAAAATTGTTTGTATGTAACTATTAAAAGATCTTCTCAGGGTCTGAAATCCAGAAGATTAAAAATCTTTGCATTGAGTAAATGGTTCTTTACCATCCTTGGACCAGGATCATGGACGCTTAGGGAGAGGGTCCCGAGAACCCACATTTATAATGAGCTTCTTAGGTGACTTCGTGTATACAAAATCTCAACAAATTTTCCTGAGCTGTTGTTTCCTATTTGCATCTTGAGATGAAGAGACAGCAGTTTCCTACTCTAAGGTGATTCCGCTTCAGAGTAGGGGAAATTGAATTGCCTACTTATTCTCATTTATTGTTTTGGCCAAATTGTACCCTCAGGTCTTTAAAGCCAGAAGACAGGCTGTTATGTAGGAAATGACCTGTGAAAACTATATAAGAGTGGGAGACCTGGAGAGTGATGTGGTCTTATGAACTGCCTCTTAGGGAATTAAATAGAGAAGTATGTGGCCATTGAGCTTCAGGGTGCATCTAGCAAGGATGTCAGAGAGGGTAGGTATATGAACTATTAAATTGAATAACTTTCCTGCACTCAAGGTAAATCCTCATTTTGTGGGTCCCAAAGCTTACACATTTGGGAGGGGGGACTCTTCTAGTAATACAATTAATTCAAACTTATAAAAGTCATCATTGCAAAGGTCGCACTCAGATCCGCAGGAGGGGCAGGACCCAGGGATAAGCCCTGTGGCTTACACCATTTTAGCTTGAAGGTAACTTTACACCACCTACATTTCTTATTGTGTACTTTCCCTGCTTGTTTCTCTAGAATGATTAGCAATAAAACTCTCAATAGGCCCTTTGTGTTTCTTTCCAGTTACAGTAGAGTTGAAGTGAAGTCTACTTCATAGATACCATTTAAAGGAGTGGACTTAAGACAGGGTTGGTTCCTAGGTGGTCTACAGGCTCTGAAAATGTCCTGTGTCTCTTCTTGTCTTTTCTGAACCTGCTGCTCTCATTTGATTGCCTATTAGATTTTTAATATCTCCTGTTTTGCTTTGTCTGTCACTGGGTTTCTCAGCCTTGGGATAATACCATTGACATTTTGAGTAATTCCTAGTTGGGGAGGGCAGTGTCCTGTTCACTCTAGTATCTTTAGCTTCATTCCTGGTTTTTACTCTATAGATGCCAGAAGAGCAGCAGTACTTCCTATAGCTATGACAATCGAATAAATGTCTCCAGATATTGCTAGATATCCCCTGGGAGCCAATATCATCATGACTCAAACCACTGTGTCTATTCCACTTTTCTAAAAGCAGAACGCAGAACCTCTCATTAAAGACACACACGCACACACACACACACTTAACCCTTTTCTTGAAAATGTGATCAAAGCCAATTTTCATCAGTTTCTTACTTTCTATTATTTCTTAGATTTCATATTTTTAAAAATATATTTCAATTATATCCATAAAAGAAATAGCACAAATATATTAGAATGTATAATAATAAAACAAACACCTGCAAAGTCACCAGCCAACTTAAAAAAAGAATACCATCCATCCCACTACAGGGGTAGCTACTTTTGTCTTCTATTTCTCCCCTTATCACTCTGCTGCCTGGAAGCGATTGTTATTCTAGTGTTTATATTTATCCTTTCCTTGAATGTGAATTATTAAGGCACACAGGTTTTTATGTAGGGAGGAGGGGAGACAGCCAAGGAATCAATAATCCTTCTAAGGGAGTTGCCAGGGGTTATGCAGATTTCGAGTACAGACAACAACTAGGTACCAGCACATTCCAACCCACTCTAATCTTTATTTTGCATAACAATTAGGAAGCTTAACAAAACAGTACCTAGCAGCTCTTCCAGAAAGAACTTATGGAAATAGTAACAAGATCGCTCTAGGGCAGCTGTTGAAATGGGGGTGAAGGCTACACCCCAACATATGACCAAAATATTCTATAAGAACAACTTAGAGGAGGAAAAGTTTATTTGGGGCTCGTGTTTTCTGGGCTCACACCATCCCTGCATCCTGGGTGAGGCAGTACACCATGATGGAAGGGTGAAGGCAGAGGGAAGCTGTTCTCACCTCAGAGCATCTGGGAAGCATGGAGGGGGAGAGCAGGAACAGCCAGGGGGATAAAATACAGCATCCAAGGGCACATCCCCAGTGTCCCACCTCTTCCAACTATGCCCTACCTGCTCCTAGTTACCTCCCAGTTAGTCCATTCAAGCTCAAATGGACCATTAGGTTATACCTATGGTAATCTAATCATTTCATCCCTGAATATTCCTTCATTAACACCTTATATCCAAACTGTATCACCTTACTTTTTACCTTGTTTTTATTTTTGAAGTTATTTTATCAGACATGAAAGTTTTTCTATACACTGCATTTATTAGAATTGGTATTTGAGCTATAGAAAACTGATATGCAATAGTATGTGGCTTCTCGGATTGTTTCTTGTTCTGTTCTTTCATTCAGTGTCATTTGTTAAGTTCTGGCATGTTACTTCTACCTGTAGCTTATTTGCTGATAGAGAATAGTAAATTAGGAGCATAATTCAAACTTCAAGGCTCAAATCCTGGCTTTGCATATATAATACAGGGGAAATTCATTAATATATGTGCATTTGTTTCTGTATTAATAAGAGGGGAAATATTAGTCTAGTCTGAGGATAAAAAACAGTTAATTTTTGTAAAGGACCAAGTACCATGTTTGGCACATAGTAAACACTATGTACAAGCTCAACTCATTCACTTTGACTACTGTGTAACATTTTCCTTCATGTGAATATAGCATAGTATCTATTCATTCAGTGTCCAAGAACATTTGTGTGGGTTACCGTATTTGGATTTGTCAGTGTTGCCATGATCATTCTAGTAAATCTATCCTGATTCACATATACAGGAGAACTCCCAAGGTGTATGCAGTGGAATTGCTGATGAGAGTACAAAATGATGCCCAATAGCATTCCAGCATTACACAAAGTTCTGCTCCCTCTAACAGCGTGTGAGTTGCCAGTGATCCACCTACTATCCCACGTGTCATCCTTTGGTCTCCTCCATGTACATATTTCTCAAAACCCTTTGATTTTTTTATCTCTTCATCAATACCTTATTCTCTGAACAACTATAATTTCATTTTTAGTTGTTTGATTATATTTTAATAACAGAACTCACAATATAAAAATGGAAAATATAGTAGAAAAAAATCACATTCTATAATACCAAGTGTGATAAGCGTGATACAGAAAAATAATGCAGCATAGGGAGATAAAAGAGTAAAGAGGTTGGTAAGAATAGAGTGATTAGGAAAAGATATTTTAGGGAAGTGACACTTGAGAACACTCAAATAAAATGACCACTAACCATATATCAGGGGTCAGTAACCAGTTGTGGCTAGTGCTACCATATTGAGCTGCAGAGCTAGAAAATTAATATCAGAGTATGAAATGGAGGTTAATATCAGAACCAGATCATTGAAACAGCAAAGGGTGACACTCATTGGCCAAGTGATAGTGCATAAAAAATCTTTGTGAAAAAAATAATCTAGGCTTTTCTTTCTAAATAATCAGTTAAGGAGAAGGAAAGACAAAGTATGATGGTAGATGACTGTAGGAAGAGAATAATGGATGGTGGAGCTCTGATGACATGAATTTCAAAGTACCTAGGTTTTAATTTTTGTTATTGTATTTTAAAAGTTGAGTTTGAAAAGGAGTAAATTTAGTCTGGAAGAGGTAAGAAGAAGCAGATAAAACATCTTCCTTAAGTGTGGGTTCAGAGTAAAAAAATTGCCACCTTTACAGATTCCTAGTAGAGAAAATGTTGTGTCAAGGGACAATCTGCTTTTAATTAGAACAAGACGGCAAAGGAACACAGGGGGAAAGGTTGAAGTTACAGCGATTTTGCTAATGATGCTCCAGAAGATGTAACGAAAGCTCTGAGGCATGCAGAAGGGTGGGGTCAGATTGGGGGCTGAACAGAGCCGTATGGGTTGTGAGTACAAGTATTGATTGTTGGCCTGGGGTGAGGGTCATGCTTCCCAGGGTGGCTGTAGTCAACAGGGATATGTCATGATGGATTAGCTCTCATGATCTCTTCAGGGAAGATGAATAACCTTAAATTTTAACTTCATTTAGAAAGTGAAGGCATCAAGCGTGAAGGCCCTACCTTTCTCATCACAAATCTATTCTTTCTGTGAGAGTTTTTCCTCCTCCTTCTTTGCTACATCGGGGATGCTCTGCCCCCGTTTATGAACTGGCACTCATTCTGCACATCCTCTGAGTCCACTGACTTTTCTTTTCTTTCTTTTTCTTTTTTTCTACAGAGGGACTGTGAGAGAGAAAAAGAGACAATTTTATTATTACTTTTTCATGTGGCTTTTGTCGCTCATTTCATTTCATGTGGCTTTTGAACACACTTCATTGTGTTCGTGGTGCTGGGGTTCAATCTGCCTCCTCGCACATGCCAGGCAAGCATCGTAACCACTGAGCCACCATAGCCCTCCACTGACCTTTTTAAGAATTGGCCATTTTCTATCTATTTGAATTATCATTTCCTCTCTGTCTTTATATAAAATCAACAACAAATGTGGTTTTGCACAGGGTTCTTAACATTTTTGTGTGTCACATCTCCGTCTGACAGTGTAACAAAGCCTGTACCTCTTAATTTAGCATTCACATGTAGGACCACAAAATAAAGTTGAAATAAAGATATGAAGATTTTCATATGTAGCAACATATCCCACTGTTAGATATTATTGTAATGTAACAATTTAAAAATTGCAATGTCAAAAACATAACATTAAAATTAACACTTTAAAGAGTTTTCAATAAATAAATCTATTAATATAACTGTCATAACATGAAAAATAACAACTTGTGATATAGGATATAGCTTCTTTATTAATATATTAAATAATAAGACCTTGCACACATTTCTTAAGTTCCATAATTTCAAACTAATGATAATTACTAATAATTTTTATATAACTAACAATTTCAAAGTAACATTAAATCTTTTATTTCTCTAGATAATGAAGCTACAGATACCATTAATTCTACTGTAGTTTGCTTTGTATATCTATATAGTAGAAATTCTAAATTTCATTAGACACCAATGAAAATTATTCCGTAATTTTCCTGATTTCCGTGATTATGTTCCTTGAATTCTTTTTTTCAGGCCCCATTTAGCAACTCCTGCTTGAAAATTTCCATTTTATAAAGGATCCTAAAATTTTTTTTTTCAGAACTTTCCTGAGTTCCTTTTGTTAGCGTTTTAACATTTCCATTATGCCAACAGATGTTTTGAACAATAGTATAGAATAAAATGACAAAGATGAAGCATTGAGTAATTTATATTAGCTATGAAAAAGAAAATGAGATAGAGGGTTTAATATCTTTAACATTTTTTTAAATTCATTCAAGATATGGATTTTACTCCAGAAATTTTTATTTTTTTCTGATATGTATTGCTTTTTATTATTAATTTTTTTCCTTTTTTTAATTTGTTAAATATGGTCTTACAATTAGGAGGGAATCATTATCAAACAATCAAGATACATGTATAATGACAGAGCAAGCCAAGGTTAATGCCATTCCATGGTTTCCACACTTGGGTACTCCATGGTTCCATGTTTCCTCCCATTAAACCACCATGTTAATTAGACTTCTCAAGGAAGTCAAAGTTTCCTGACTGAGTTGATTCCCCCATACTCCCCGCTTCCGGTCTCCTTGGTATCTTTCCTATTCCCTCTCCACTCCCTGCCCCGCTCTCTAACATCCTCCAGCATCCTAGGCAAGGTTCCCCCTGTTTGTGTAAAAATCCATACATGTTGAGGGAATTATTAGTTTAGCTATCTATCATACTGTTTGATTGTATTCTAGCTTCCACAAATGAGAGAAAACATTCAGCTCTTGAGTCTCTGACTTAGGGATATTTCAC
The DNA here is from genome assembly GCA_004027875.1 of Aplodontia rufa. NCBI lineage: Eukaryota > Metazoa > Chordata > Mammalia > Rodentia > Aplodontiidae > Aplodontia > Aplodontia rufa. Next base: position 54,511 of record PVKS010006751.1, read on the forward strand.
TTAGCATATTTTTTTCCATCTCCATCCATTTGGTTACAAATGCCATAATATCATTTTCTCTAATAGCCAAGTAGTATTCCTTTGTAAATATGTACAAAAGTTTTGAATCCGCTTGTCAAGTGAGGGGCATCTGGGTTGGGTCCATAGTTTAACTATGGTAAATTGAGCTGCTCTGAACATTAATGAAACTGTATCTCTATAATATGCCCATTCTAGCTCTTTTGGGAAAATACCCAGGAGTGAGATAGCTGGGTCATAAGGCGGTTCCAGTCCTTATTTTTTGAGGAGTCTCCACACTGCTTTCCAGAGTGGCTGTACCAGATTGCAGTCCCACCAGCAATGTGATAGTGTTCCTCTTTTCCCACAGCCCCTCCAGCATCTGTCATTGTTAGTATTCTTCATTTTTGCCACTCTGACAGGAGTGAGGTAGAATCTCAGTGAAGTTTTAGTTTGCATTTCTCTTATTGCTAGTGATGTAGATAGAACATTTTCTCATATGTTTGTGGACTTTTTGCACTTTCTCCACTGAGAAGTTTCTTTTTAGTTCCATAGCCCATTTATTGATTGGATTATTTATGATTTGGGTGTTTAGTTTTTTTAGTTCTTTGTATATTCTGGATATTAGCCCTCTGTCCAAAATGTAGCAGGCAAACATTTTCTCTCATTCTGTAGGTTCCCTCTTGATATTCTTGACTAAATCTTTAGCTGTGCAAAAGCTTTTTAGTTTAATTGCATCCCATTCACTTATTCTTGGCTTTAATGTTTGTGCTATAGGAATCTTGTTAAGGCAGGTGGTGAAGAACCCTATGTCATGTAGTGTTGATCATATTTCTTTTTCAAGCAGTTGTAAAGTTGCTGGTGTAATATCCAGATCTTTGAACCATTTTGATTTAATTTTGGGGCATGGTAAAAGGTAAGGATCCGATTTCAGTTGTCTACATACTGCTGTCCAATTTGTCCAACACCATTTGTTGAACAGGCTATCTATCCTTCTTCCACACTCTGCTTGTGTCCCCTTTATCAAATATCAGATAGTTAAAGGTATGGGGGTTTGTCTCAGAATCCTCTATTCTATTCCATTGGTCTTCAGTTCTGTTTTGATACCAATACCATGCTGTTTTTCTTACTATGGCCCTATAGTATAATTTCAGGTTAGGAATTGAGATACCACCTGCTTCTTCCTTCTTTCTGAGTAATGTTTTGGCTAATCTGGGTCTTCTGTTATCCCATACGAATTTGAGAATTGCTTTTTCTATATCCGTGAAGAATGGCATTGGTTTCTTGATGGGGATTGCATTAAATCTGTATAAGGCTTTTGGTAGAATGACCATTTTGATTATATTAATTCTGCCTATCCATGAACATGGAATGTTTTTCCATCTACTCAAATCTTCTGCAATTTGCTTTTTTAAAGTTCGATAGTTTTTGTCATAGAAGTCTTTAATATCCTTTGTAAGATTGATGCCCATGTATTTTTTTTTTTTAGGAGATGGTGAATGAGACAGATTTCCTGATTTCTTCTTCAGTGGACTTGTTGCTGGAGTATAGGAAAGCTAAAGATTTATTGGTGTTGATCTTATAGCCAGCCACTTTGATGAAATCATTTATGAGCTCTAGAAGTTTTTTGGTCGAGCTTATTGGATCTTCTAGGTATAGGATCATGTCATCAGCAAATAGAGACAACTTGGCTTCCTCTTGTCCTATTTGAATTCCTTTGATTTCCTTCTCTTGTCTGATAGCTCTGGCAAGGGTTTCAAGGACTATATTGAATAAGAGTGGGGAAAGAAGACAACCTTGCCTTGTTCCTGAATTCAGTGGAAATGCTTTCAGTCTTTCTCCATTGAGCTTAATGTTGGCTGTGGTCTGTCATAAATGGATCTTATGTAGTTAAAGTATCTTCCCTTGGTCCCTATCTTCTCCAGAGTTTTGAGCATAAAAGAGTGTTGAATTTTATCAAAGGCCTTTTCCATGTCAATTGAGATGATTATATGATTTTTATTTTTAATTCTGTGTAAGTGGTGAATTACATTTATTGATTTGCATAAGGAATTCAAATTTCTGAGTTGAAGTAAGCATTTCTCAGTTTAGGAAAGATAGGTCTTCATGGTCTATCTTCATCTACCTTTTTATCCCATTTCTCACTGTTTCCCATGAACACATGGCCAATCAGACCACTTCTATTTGCTCTTTCATGCAACTTCAGCCTTACATACCCCCTTCCTGGGTTACCTAAAAAACAATTCCAACATTTTTCTTTTTGCTATTTTTTTAGTTTTTCTTTTTCCCTACTAGGTATTTTTTTACTCTTCTAACAAGATTTTCAAGTTCTTCTGGTCCTTTCTTATCCTTCAGTCTGATTTTTAATCCCATATTTGGGTTAAAATTCCATGTGTTTACCTCTCTGCCTACTTTGTAAGATGGCTTCTCATGAGTAGGTAATGTTCATCTTTGAAGACACAGGCATGCAAAGAACCAAGGCATTGAAAGAATGCAAGTGTGTTGCTAATTTCAACCTCAGATGCACATTAGTAGACTCTTGATTCTTGTAAAAAATATCTGTGCCTTGGCCTACCGCTAGAATGGAGTGAGGAGTATGTAGTGGTAGTTTTTAAATTCCAGCAAGGTGTGTGTAATCCAAGATTGTGAAATGCTGAAGTATTGTGTATCCCTATACGCTATGGGAAATTCTGATCCTATTACATGGTACAAAATGATTAATTGTTTTTATATGTGTATATATCTATATGAAATGTAGATATATAAAACATGGATATGCTCCCACATAAGACTAACTTTTCCCATGCAATTTTGAAATAAATGAGAATCTATCATTTAGAAGACCTAATGTTGTATATTTTTAGTAAGTGAATGTTTAATAAATTACATAATTCATTGCCTTTCCCAGGTCATGTAATGATACTCTTTTACACTGAAATTCTGCTCTATTTTATCCATGTCACATTTATAAGACCCTTAATACTCACAAATAGAGCAGTCAATCCTGGTGTTAAATCATACTCTTTTCTGTAAGACTTCTAACTTTCTAATTGCATTTGCTTTATCCAACTTGAGAACATACTGACTTCCTAAAGAGGGTACGTTTTGCCTATCACTTTCTCTAAAAGTCTCTAAAACTCTTATAATGTCTGACTGAATAGATTATAACTCTGATCTTATCAGTAACATTCTAAGAACTTTTTAAAAGAGCAAACAATTTTTTTCTTGCCTTTGGATGAAGCCTTTTAGTGGAAAAGCAGCTTTGGCTGAGCTAGAGGAAATGTTTATCAGGGTAATAATATTAAACCATCCCCAGACGTTCTGATCATAATGTGAAATATCCACACATTAATATGGGTAGAGGGTTAGAAAGGAAAAGATAAACATCCCAGTGGATACAATGGATGCTTTTGCTTGATTATCTGTAGATCAACCTGTTTCTGAATCTACCTCCATAAGATATTTATTTGCGATGAAGCTCAAGGTCTCTAAATTTGGGTGGGGATCTAGAAGCATATTTGTTCATGTTTGAATTGCCTTTTGTTTTCTTCTGATGAAACAGTTCTCATTGAATTTCTTATCACTTATTAAACAATTTTTAAATTAAAGTTCTTATTGAGGGAGAACTTCCAGTGTACATAATTTGAAAAGAGATATATACATTTCTTTATATACCATCCACCCTCAGTTTATTTATCCCTTTTATAATGTTAAAATTCAATCAAAATAGACAGTGACGGGCTGTAGTGGTGGCTCTGCAGTTACAGTGCGTGCCTGGCATCTGCACGGACTGCACAACAAAGTGTCAGTACCCAAACCAACATGAACGATTAAACAAAATTCACTCTCTCTTTCTCTCTCTCACAATCCCCATCTCTGTTTTTGAAGACAAAAGGATACGGTGACAGCTTATTATGTTATTGAATTTTCTGACTAGCAGATTTATACACAGAATTAAATTCTTTTTGCAGTTGAGATATAATTAGCTGCTTGATCTTCAAAACTAGTAAACTTTGAGTTAATAAATAATTCATAGAAAACTCAGAATACATTAGATATATTAATACTATGCTTGAGGAAAGCCAAATAGAGGAATACAACTGCAAAAATATTAGAAACAACTTAATTTTTATAAATAATTTAGTAATTCAAATACTTCTTTAAGGAAAGGTTTTAGAATAATTTTCTTGTGTCATTCTAAAGAGCTAATAATATAAAATAGCATTTTTAAAATAGTGAAATACCATTAATGAACTATAACTGGGATCAGTATTACCAGGCACCTTGGATACTAGACAAGGTAAAGTTTTCCCACATAGCAACAAAATATTGGAAATATTTTTGTATATTTCCTAGAACCCATGAGAAAATTTTATTTCTTTAGTAATACTTTTCACATTTTCATTTGTCATAAAAAAGTTTTAGATTGGTACATTTGCTTGCTTCTTTATTGTCTGAAGTTTTGACCTCATCTTTCTGATTAAAATTTCATTTCTATACTAAGGAACAAGTAAATAACAGTTAAAATTTTTTCCCAAACTGGACATAAAAAGCCAATGTGTTAATTTAATGTTTCAAAATTTTGACTTAATTCATGTATATTATTAAGACCTTTTGAAATGTAGCCATATGTAACATAAAAGAACACAGATTCTATAGCTAGATTGTCTCAATTCCCCACCTAAGTCCACTTCTTAGAAGATGAGTGACATTGGGCAAGCTATTCCACATTTCTATTTCTCAGTTTTCTCAACCTTGAAAAGTGATAACCAAAGTACCTTTTTCTTAGGTTTTTTTTTAGAGGATTAAATGAGTTATTCAGTGCCTAAGGCAGGTCTCAAGCATATTAAGCATTGTCTAAATACTTACAGTGATTGTTATCTAAACTAGATGATTCTAATGTACTATAATTCCCCAAGGAAGGTATAGAAGTATTATGTTTAAAGAATATTTAATGAAATTTGAGAAACATAGATATATAAATTAGGTAGATATGACTAAATCAGTCCCTACTCTAAAAAATTCATAGATACACAATGATAAAGCACAATTAGAATGGATTATAATACATGTTCAAATCAAATAGTAGGGAAGTATAGAAACACTTGGAGCATGATATATCTTAAAACTGAACTTTGAAGTTAGAATTCTTTTGGCAAAAATTGGCATTAGGAACAGTAGAATGGAGGAAAGACAGACATTTGAGAGGCATTTGAAATAATGGCTAATGTCCTTGGCTGAAGTAGATAGTTGGGTGGGTACCTGAGAATGAGAACAGGATCCACTGGGAGGGAGTTAAGAATGAAAGTGTGGCTGAGACCAGCTCGTGAAGACCATTGAGTGCTATTCTGTTTAAACTTCATCTTCTAGGCAATGCAGGAGCCAAGGGAGGATTCTGAATGTGAGCATAATATGATTAGAATTGTATCTTAGTGTGATTACTTGAGCAGCATGTTCGATATATTAGAAGAAAGAGACTAGAAGCCCGAAGTAGCAGTTAGAATTAAAACCACGTTCTTCTTAGAAACCTGTGCTCTTTCCACTTTGTCACAGCATTGAGAAGCTGGTTACTGCTTTGGGATGAAGTTCATATCTCCCAAATCGGTGTTCAGTGTGCCATTAGTTTTGCTAGTTAAGTCTTCTATGACAAAGGGCTATTTTCCCTTTATTTCTGTTCCTTTTGCACAACTGTACTTTACTCTAGCAATGTTTAAGAACTAGTAGGACAGTAAGCTGCTGGTGAGAGTAGTGAAGAACCACTGACGAGTCCTACAAGGAGCTGTTTGCCTTTGGTTACCTATGGAAAAAGTTGAGAGTCCCAGGAGGCTATAGAATTCAACCCCATGTACCAGATAAGCTTGTCTAGTTCTGTCATTACCTCTTGCAATCTGTATACATGTGAGAATTACTATGACTTGCTGAAAAACATTTTTCTCTGGAAGATGCCAATATTAGTTCAAAATATAACATTTTATTTTTTTCTAGTCCATATGGCTACAAAATGTATACGCTTATTTAAGTTTTATTTTATGAGAACTTATAGGATCTTCTATATTTAATAGTAAACTTTTAGTTTAGGAAACTTGGATTAACAGTTTTTCTCTAAGTTTCTAAATTTTTACTTGTTTTTCCTAAAACCATTTATACCACTATAATTTTAAGCTAAAATTACACTATTTAATTTGGATATCTATAGGTATGATAGCATTCATTGTCAGACAATTCTGTTTATCAAAAAATGAATGTGTTTTTTATTCTTTGAACTTTACTGACTCAAAGTTGAAAAATTTTGGACTGAAGTTCAATTTTTTTGTTGAGTGGGAGAAAGGTATTAAATATAATTTGCATATGAATAGCACTTCATTAATGACATCAATTAAATACATTTCATTCATGAAAAAGGCATGTATCATCCACTAATATTTACGTAGTTATAATGTTGTACTTGCTCAGATGCTGCAGAGAACAGGCCTTTCATTTACAAAGTTAGTCAGTAGTCCAAATGATTATAATTCTGACATATAAACTACTTGAATAATGTTAGTAATTATAATTAAGTGTAAAGGAATAAACACTAAAATTGATAATGTATGTGAGGTTAAAGACTACCATTTATGAGTCAGTAGAATTACTTTAGTGTGCTGTATTCAAAATATATTTTCTTGCTTTCAATAATATTTATAGGATGTATAATTAACATGTACATTGATGGATGCTGGTATTACACATAGATGTAAAAATAGAAAAGTCAACATGTAAATAAGAGTTTTTCATTAAGATAATGAAACTGGGAAGACAACATTAAATGAAATTATAATAGGATCTCAATCACTTAAATATATTCTGTGAAGATAGATTACATTAACTGAATTGTTTCATTTTTTAAATAGAAGGGAATATTTTTTGACAGTTAAATTATTCTTTCTTTGTTAATTTATTTTTGTTACCCTAAATCTGTTTTATAATATCTTGCAACAATAAGCTGTTAAATCCTTAATCCTGATATAATTATGAAACTCAATAGGGAACCCAGAAAAAATTACTTTGTAATTTAATTTATATTTTATCTTACTTTTCTCCTTTGAGATATGCAAGAATAGTTAATGGACTGATAATGTGCAGTGGAATGATTCAATTATATGGTAAGGGTGTTGTAATGAAATGATGTGTATTTAACCTTTTGCTTCTTGTACTTTTTTGGTACGGAGAATTTGGAAAGAACATTACACCCTGTTGTTTAACTGCCTTTAAAAATGTTTTCTGCAGAACAAATAGCTTAATTTTATGGGTTTTTTGTGGATGCTAAACTCTGGAGCAGAACCAAACATACTGACTGCCAACACAAATGAAGAAAATCATTTCCCTTACTAGCTTGGAAGAACACTCATACACCATGGCTTTTAAAAAAATAACTTTCCATTTCCACTGAGGTCTTTGTCATATTTTGTCACCTGAGTTAATGTTCGGCTATAGTCCTAAGCCTTCAAAACTGTTAAAAAGAACAAACACCCCTAACCAAACAAAAATAAAATTTTAGTAAAAATTTCCCATGTATTGGATTTTGCTGTGGTAAGTGTTCATCATTTAATCACTATCCTCTATCCCTTCCATTTATCTAGAATGATCATGTCAACATCCTTTTATCTACCTTCAGTGATCCTACCTCTTTGAAAGCTTAGATTATTGCTAAAATTCTATAGCTTTTTCACATCAATGAATCTTCTGAGTTTAATGTGATACTGGTGCGTCGATTGATACATGTCAATCAGCAGGCACTGATTAAGCAGAGGCTGTGTTTAAAGCATTGTTCTGACAAGCCTTGGTAGGCACACAGAAATAAGTCACTGTCCTGCTGTCTGTAATTTATAGTGTAATAAGAGCTAAAATTAAGCACACAAATCATTGTAGTCTTAGAGAAAAATACAAACATTAGGGGAATCAAAGGAGGGAAAATATTATCTGTTGAAAGATATCAGGAAAGGTTTTTGTTGTGAAACACTTAGAAAATGTCCTTGAAAGAATAGTTTTGTGATTCTTAGGACAATTGTCATTATCAGATTTGCTGCTAGGAACAATGTATATTCTAACAATTTTAGAAAAGCCATTTATTTTCTTCATCCACACTAAGTATGTTATCTTTGGTTTGTGTCAAAACTGTGATGGATTTGAAATTTTACCTCATATTCAAGACAAGTTAGCCTGTCATAGTTTCCTATATGCTGTCAGAAAACATTAAACTCCTGGGTTAGAGACAAAGGACTCTATTACTCATGCACAGCAGGCTGCAAGAGCTTCATGTTTCCATCAGTTTCCTTGCCCCTAAGTCCCATGGGGGTGGTGCAGAGCAGCCTCAGAAACCTATGCACACTGTGGGTATGTGTTAGATTAGAGGACTCTAAAGCTTAGAATAGCCTGGGTCTTATAACGGTGCTGTTAGCAAATGTGTCCATCCTTTGATAGCAGGGAGAGACATTATCTTTATTGTCTTGGTCAAGAAATAAATCTTCCATACTCTGGCTACAGATTCTCTTTCCAGATTATGATTATTATTTTTAATTTCGTGGTGCTGGAGGTAGAAGTCAGGGCCTTGCACATGTCAAGAAGTGTATTTAGCTACTTTTCAAATAGTCTAGACTAAAAGTCATCAAAAGATTTACGGAAATACTATAGAAAATTACTCCCCAAAGAGTATGCTTACCCAGTCCTGGAAACAATCTTTATGAGACAGTGGTTTAAAAGTGTATAGGATATTATGTCCCAGAAATACAGCTTAACGAAGTCCCCATTTTAAATAATGAAGAAAAATGAATAAGAATGGATGCTAATATTTTAAAAAGATTCTTGTTGCCATATGTAGATTAAGACCATAATGCGTTATTCTGAATTATGGATGAGGTGCTCTAATTTATTCATTTTGATAAGTAAATTAGTTATAAAAATCTTTCCAGTGACAGATGATCCTAAAATGAACTTGCATTTTGTTTTATATGTAAATTCTATATATACATGTACATATTCTAAAATACCCATTTGAATAATTTATGCATCTACAATAAAATTATAATCCCCAAATTAAGTTGAATCTCAAGGTTGAATGGATCTTATAAATCTCTGAGAAACTTTTTCCTTCCAAGTAATCATTTTCCCCCCAAACTAGTAGATCAGGTAAATGCTACAATCTATGGGGTTTTGATTCTAGTGTCCATACTTTATAATGGGTCTACAAGTCTCCTGAGGTAAGGCAAGGCTGCAACCTAGATGACATTGATGTGTTTATGTGACAACTTCCCTGAATTATACATGAGGGATTCACGGCAAGAATCTCTATTTTAGGATTTTATTTATTTTTTATGTGTATTTTGATTTTTTTATTTGGGTTTCATTTATATCCCTTCTTTTTTTCTATGCATTTTTCTTCTGTTGCAATATACAAAAAATGCATATGCTTCCATTTAAAAGTTACATGCTGTATTATGAAGCTAAAGAACACCCAGTGCTGAACATTGTGAGCAGGAAGCTCTTTGGGGCTCAATTCACCAATAAGAAGATTAATGTGATATTTCACAATTATAATTCATAGAGTGCTCACTGCTATGATAATAAATCTGGTCATACAACAATTATCATAATAAAATACCACTGTAAGTTCCCATCATTGTGTCAGGGCTTATATTTGGCTACATAATGTATTAGATAAGGGATGAGCCTCTTCAACATATGGATAATTGCCTTGCCTGATGTTTTATGGGGCATAGCTTAAAAAAAAAAAAAAACTCAACTTAAATTTCAAACATATTTGGGATGCAAACATAAGCATCAGACTTCAAAAACTACATTGCTTGCAGGGATCAGTCACAATAAGAAAGCCAGTCAGGGAGTCTCTCTCCCTGAAAGAATTGAGATGTTAACTGCAGCAGAATACTGCCTCTCAAGTATGCATATACCCTCTGCTGCTTGTGTTTAGAATTTTTAAAATTAAACCAGAAATCTGTATTTTTGTACAGGATTTCTCCTTTTTGAATGTTGGATACCAAAAATAAACAGTTTGCTCAATAAGTAAAACAGAACTTCAATCCACAGCATCTAATATTTAGGTCGATAACCAGAAAGTTTGTCCATGCTGAGAGCACAGAATAGGGTGGTGATGGGTAATGGAAGAGAACACTTAGGAGACCTTAAGAGAACAAAATTGCCATAAACAGAAAGTTTGGCTTACTAGTAAAGGGCTGGCCGCAGAATGAATCAAGAGTAAACGTTAACACAGTGTATCAGTAGCAGACATTACCTGAATTCTTTCTTTTATTCTTTATTATTTTTTTTTTTTAAGAGAGAGGGACAATGAGAGAAAGAGAATCAGTTTTATTTAGTTTTTCATTTGGCTTTTGCTCCTCCCACACTTCATTGTGTATGTGGTGCTGGGGTTTGATCCTGTATCCTCATGAATACCAGGCAAGTGCTATAACCACTGAGCAACTGCTCCAGCCCCCTCTACCTGAATTCTTAACCAAAACCCCTAAGGATTCTTAAGCATCTAAAGGAGGAGAGGATATGTGTAAAAATATGAACAATATTTTGAGAGATTTATGCTACTTAGCTTGGACTTTTCTACTCCTTCACCATAATGTTAACTTGACAAGATAAGGTGATTGTCTTCAAAAAGGGAGGGAACCAAATAAATTCTGATTCAGCCCAGCTTTATTGGAAGTCATGAAACAAACAAACAAAAAAAAAACCATGAAGTATTTCTTACTGAGTGTTCTCTTGGAAGCCAGAATCATTCAAAGATAGAATCATCATGGCCTGATCAGCAGAGTCCACAAAGATAACACCTTAGCATAAGATAGTGCTCCCATGGGACTCTAAGGTGGACACTAGAAAGGGGCAGCCTGAGCTTTTCATTTTGGTGAAGGAGGGAGATTAACCTTGCAAATGTGGGGATAAACTGTTATCTAGGAGGCATAAATTCTCAAGGCACAGGAATTTACCAGTCACAGCAGTTATTCAAATGGTTCAAAATCCTTGGAATCCACCTATAGATTATGGTATTATAGATTTGCACTGAAAAATGGACTTTTCTATTTTTCTTTTCTTTCTTTCTTTTTTCTTTTCTTTCTTTTTTTTTTTTTTTTTTTTTTTTTTTTTTTTTTTTTTTTTTTTTTTTTGAAAAGAAGCTTCCTGGACAGTACCATCTCTTTGATAAAGTTGAAAAGCATTGCATTAGATATTGCATTTAAAATACTTAGCACAAAAAATTAGAAACTTGATAATGTCAAGTGAGGATAGAAGGATATCGGATTGCTGATGTAGACATGCTGCCATTCTGGAAAGCAATCTGATACTAAATTTGCAGAATGAACGCATGTTTACAGGCGCACCCAGTAATTGTGGTCTTGGTTAATACATATCAATGTTGCATTTACACAGATCCCAATGAAGCACATGCAAAAAGGCACCAAAATTGATATGGTGGAGATTTGGGGCCCTCTGGCATTCTTCCCTGGAAGAGCAGATAAGGAAATATGTGAGATGCATATCCTGGTCATTAGGGAGGAATCAGAAACAGAGATGTTGTTTCTGATGGACAGAGAAGACTATGGAGTCTTAAAACCCCGTTAGGCAAAGAGATGAAAAAAGATAAGGCAAAAATTCAATGCCATTTACATAAGCTAGAAACAGGTACAAAGCAATAATACACACTTACAAAAACATATGCAAACAACAGTGTACCCAGTAAGAAGATATAACAGTTGTCTCCCAGAGAGAGGTAAGTAGGATCCAGAGGGTAGAAAGAGACAGAGGTAAAGAAACAAAATAAGAAAGGGGCCTTTCAAGACCAGTGATGATAGTGAGCCATGACTTAAGTACTATAACAAACCTCTGCAAACAAATTTAGAAAGCAAAAGAAAACCAAAGTTATTAGGGCAATGTCTGACATGTAGTACGATTGATTCTATAGTTTAAGCAAAATAAGGGGAGAGTCTGAAAAAAAAAAAAAAGAAGAAAAAAATTTCCTTAAAGATAAATGTTACAGTCTGAAATTTGTGTACCAAGTTCTAGTGTATTTCTGCCTGTGATCTAAGCAAATTGTGAGCAATTGCTGGTGAAGAAAAGAAGTATTTGATATATTCTAAGAAAGAAGCCAGTAAACTTGAAATATAAATGAAGACTTTCTGAAATCCAGTTGGAAACACAAACATTAAATAATAATCAAAGCTGCACTGTGCCGTATCACTCTGTGATGCATTATAAATTAGTATTTAAAGAACCCCCTCATCCTTGAATGCTTTTGTGCAGCTGGGATTACCACAACACCAGTTTCTGTGCTAGGTAGTAAAAATGCAGAAGGAACTCAAGGACAGACAGACAGTAGGGTTCAGGAGAGAGACTGGAAGACAGTGTGGGCCCGGTTAAACACCCAGAAGAGCTGTTAAAGTCAGAAGAGCTGTTAAAGTGTGAACGGTGTTGTAGTGCTAAGACTTCAAAAGGATTAAGGTGTGTGTGGGGTCTGGTGGGGGAGGTACAATGAAATGAAAGTTCACAGATACAAATAATTATGTGAAGATGAAAAAAGTGTTCATTTATTTTTTCAGAAAACATAAGATTGAAATGTGTTCAATTGTAGAGGAAAATGTTTTTCAGTGTGATTTATTTTTATATGCAGATACCATAATAGTGCATTATCTTCTCTTTTAGATACACTGGCCTAGTACAGCAGTAAAAATAGAAGAATGCATAATGAAAGGAAAAGATGCAGTAAGTACTATTCATGGTAAATTGCACAAATCATCAATTATATTCCTGGTCAAGTGTACAGGATTGAATCATTTAACTTTTATTTGCTCTTTAAAAGCATGCATGCGGGGCTGGAGCGGTGGCTCAGCGGTTTCGGCGCTTGCCTGGCAAGCACGAGGACCCAGGTTCAAACCCCAGCACCACGTACACAACTGAGTGTTGGAGCAACTAAGGCCAAGTGAAAAACTCAATAAAGTTGTTTCTCTCTTCCTCTGTCTCTCTCACTATCCCTCTCTCTAAAAAAAGAAAAAAAAGCATGCATGCAATTTAGTTCATGAAGAAAAATATAAACATAGTAAACATATAAAAATTAATTTTAATGTGGAGTTAAAAGGAGCTGAGCTGCCACCCAAGTCTGGACTCCTATTTTATTATGTTACATTTTAATCACAAAAGGAGTAAGAACACAAAGTTTGAAAAGATTAAGGCAATAAATATGCATTACTGCTTTGAAAATGTTTTTAGGATCTTTCCTACTATAAGAAGCAAACTCCCATTTCTCCATAGCCTCAGTGAAGTGTGTGAGTGGGAAATGCTGTGCACCATTCCTGACACCCCCCAGCAGGAGTGCAAGGACTTTGGGTGCTGGGAGTGGGCATCTGACCTAATGTAATACACATCTGGGAGGAAGGAATGCATATCTCCCTCCGAAAGTAAGCTTATCTTTTTTAACAAAAAAAAAAAAAAAAAAAAAGAAAAAGAAAAGAAAAAGAGAAAATGTCATGTAACATGACTAATCCATTACAACAACCCCATATTCTCTGTAGCAACTAGGTCATACATAGCCAAGAACTGAGTCAACACATTCTTGCTACCGTAGCCCACAACAAAATGCTGACTAATTGAACATACTCTCCAGCCTTGTCAGTCTAAGTTCAACTGAGCCCAAATGTGGTCTAACTGGTTCACTCTCAAGAGGTGACAGTTTCAACAGAGGAAAAACAAGTCCTTGCAGCAATCTGAGGACAGAGTAATTTCCTCTTGTCTGACTGATCAGATTCTACCAACTATGAGTCACCCAGAGAATATAATCTAAGAGTGGTAAATTAAATATATCTGCACCCTGGACAATCAGTTCAGTTCCTTATTCTTTAAAAGGGCGTGGTGTCATGTGAATCACTTATGGTAAAGTGGATCTGCTTGTCTTTCCATTCTAATACTCTTATTGAGTCCTTAAAGTGTTGAAATTACCTTATAAAACATTTTGTTTAATTATTATTGCATGCATTTGATGCAGGGGTTTTGAGATGAGATTGGATTTTCTACTTTCACTGGTGAATGGAGACTAGGCTGTGCAGAACTCCTTGGTCAAAGTGATGTGGAGGTTTTTGAGATGAGGTTAGATTCTGGGAGTCTGGGCCACTACAGATTCCAGCAGCCAAAATAGCCAACTTCTAATGTTTGCAGCGATTCCCAGCTAAAACTGGGAATTTGGGCTGGCTTCAGGTTTCTGAGGCCAAAATAGTGTTAGCAGCTCCCCAGCTAAAAGCTGGGTGTTACAGCTCTTGGTATGGAAATTCACCCCAGGAATTCAGTGCCAATCTTCTGGGTTCTTGTCTCACGAATTTGAAGAATAAAATCCAGGGACAACCATGGAAAAAAAGGAGTAGGATTTATTTAAGAAAGGAGAACAGAGACTATGAAAAGTGGAGGGTTATCTGGAAGCAGGATTCCTTCTGATGTATTTTAGGCCATGGATTATATTGGCTTGGGGTATGATCCTTGATTAAGATTCATAAAAAGCACCAACATCATTGGCTAAACTCTATGTAAAACAGGAGTTGAAACTAAGCACCAAAACCATTGGTTAAAATCTATGCAAAACAGGTAGCAAATCTTTCCTAGTTCCCTTCTGTGTCTACCTTCACTTCTGAGTTTTCCTACCTCTGGGACAAAGGATTTGCTTCCATAGGTGAGCCTCCTGGTCATTTGTATTTAAAGGCCCTGAGTGTGCCCATCAATGGTTCTCCATCTGCCAGCTTGTAGGTGTGGTTGAATGGGGCCCGTGGTTCTGACTACCTAGCCATTTTACTATCTCCCTAAACTGTCTCATATTGATTTCAAAATACTTGACATTTAAAGAGTTTAGTATTTCTTTTGTAATTTATTTTTAATGAGTAGTAATACCTAATTTTCCAAGAGGGTGTTTGCTAGAATTAGCCAAGTTGGTTTTGAAACAACTTTAAACCTTTTTTCATTCAACATCATAATTATAAAACTCAACTAGTGACCAGTGTATTAAAATGTTGCCAAACATGCATTATATATTAGATACTGTGGTTGATTAACTGGGGAATACAATGATACATAAAATAAGTATTCTGTTTCCAAGAAGCTTACTTTTATAATCAGCACTGTCAAACTGGAGCTTCTGAGCCAAATGCAACCTGTAGTTGGTGTTTGTAAATAGAGTTTAATGGGAACGCAGACACACATTTGTCTGACATTGCTTTCATGATATTGCTGCAGAAGTGAGGCATTGCAACAGAGATTGTATTGCCAAACAAATGAAATGTTTACAGTCTGACCCGGAAAAGCAAAAGCTTTTGGAAGTTTGGATTGTAATCTCACTGCAATAGTAATCTTAAAGATATCTTAAAAATTAGATACTATTTTGGTTGGTAAGTTTTCTATTTGAAAATTCTCTTAGAAAATGCTTTACATGAATTTGTGGATTTGAAGATATAAGTCATATTTGCCCAAATGTCAAAATTCTGTAATTCCATACAGTCTGCATATATTTCCTCATGAATGAAGCCTTCTCTAATTATTAGTTTTCCAACTTGGTGTTAATTCATTGTTTATATTTTACTTAAAAATAATAGCACTGTGAATAAATTATATAGGAGACCATATTGTCATGTAAATTCTTATGCTTGAGTACATTTTTGAGCAGTGGTTTTTTTTAAAAAACCTTAATTGTGATCTAGAATACATGGAAAATGCTTTTCTCCCATTATAAAGCAGAATTCACACTTCACTGCTAAAAGTGTCAGTTACCCTGACTTGTTCTTCCTTTATCTTTTTCTTATCTGCTCTTTTTGACCCTCCACCAAAGGCAACTTGTGGTGAAACAGGAGGTAGAATAAAGGGTTAGGGAAAATAAAAATCAAAGCAGGGCTAAATATTTATATTCTACTAATGGATTTCTTTCTTTTTGATTCTGTTTTAGAGTGAATGTGCAAATTATGTTCGGGTTTTACATCATTACAACAGGACACACCTTCTGACCTGTGGTACTGGAGCTTTTGATCCACTTTGTGCCTTCATCAGAGTTGGATATCACTTGGAGGTAAGATAGTTCTATTCATTACCATTAATAAAAGTGATACTTAATTTTGTTTTAAAAGAAAGGCTGTAGCAGTTCTTTTCAAGAAATATAAAGGCATTCCAAATGCTCTGACTTAGTTTGCTTGAGACAGAAATAATCTCTGGACCTTTAAAACCCTAATCAGCTTTACATCTATGAACTAATTAATTCTTTATGTATTCATTCCCTGAACAATTTTGTTTGTTTAATTTGTCCACATCATTTCTTAACATCAATTTATGTTCTTAACATCAATGTTCTTTGTTGTGTCCTTATGTGTGTATATAGATAAAGTATGGAGATTGTATATATATATTGTTGGGGATCCCCCAACATGAAGTCCAGCTGGCTTGTAAAAGAATTGGTGGTAAACAACTCTGACCCAGCTGGCTTGTATCTTCCTTAGTGACGTAATGCCTGACCGCAGGACTAAGCTATTTGGTCACTCATTGGTACAATTGGATAAACGTGTTTCACTATACCCCTATTGGCTGTTGTAATGGATAAATAGAGTAGCAGCTAGTCAGGTAGAGGAAGCGGCCCAAGGAGAAAGCAGCCCTGTCCAGAAGCAGCCAGAGAAGAACATGGAAACAGCAAGCAGCAGCCAGGAGCAAAGCTGCTTGAGAGACCACCGCCTGCTGCCTGAGAGAGTCAGAGAGGCAGCAGCAGAGACAGCAGAGAGATCAGCAGCAGTAGAAGATGCAGGCAGTAAGAGCCTCGGTTGCAGAAACAGTGACTCTGGTATGGCAGTAGAAACAAGGACTATGAATGTGAATAGCCTTGACTCTAAATGTAATGCCTTAAGGGCCTTGACTCTAAGAGAGGGAAGGCGGGAAGCGCCTGGAGGCCTTTAGCCGTGGTAAATAGAGAAATAAGGTGTTTGGAGAACTTAAGAGCAA
The DNA here is from genome assembly GCA_004027875.1 of Aplodontia rufa. NCBI lineage: Eukaryota > Metazoa > Chordata > Mammalia > Rodentia > Aplodontiidae > Aplodontia > Aplodontia rufa. Next base: position 71,509 of record PVKS010006751.1, read on the forward strand.
ATGGGTCCAGTTGAATGCATTGTCCGGTCCCTGCCGGCCGGGACCGGACATATATAGTTTTAGTTAGCATTTGATTTGCACTGACCAAAAATCTTAAGAATAATTTGAAGGAGGAAAAGTTTATTTTGATTCATCATTTCAGAGGTCTCAGTCACTGACTCCATTACTCCAGGCCCAAGGTGAGGCAGAGCATCATGGTGGAAGGGTGTGGTGGAGGAAAGCAGCTCAGGACATGGCGACCAGGAAGCAGAGACATCTCAGATCACAAAGATCAAAATGTAAACCCCCAGAACACACCCTCAGTGATCTATTCCTCCAGCTACACCCTACCTGCTTGTAGTTACCCCCTAGTTAATCTATATGAGTAGATCAATCTGCTGATTAGGTCGCATAGCTCATAATCTAATCATTTCACCTCTGAACATTCTCAAATTTTATCCCCCATGAGCTTTTGGGGATGCCTCATATCTAAGCCATAACAAATACACACAAACATGCACACACATAATTTATATGAATAAATATATTTTATAAAGGACAAAGACTTTTTGGTTCTGTAATTACTTTTTCTCAGACAGGTGTGGTGGAGCATGGAGGAGAGGGTAGGATTTCGAGCTGACTGAAGATATGTATTAGTGGGAGAAAGTTGTACAATTCTTTCCCTGAGTGTCCAGAGCTAGGTGATTTGGCATGAAATGGGAATGATAGCAAATCCTAACTGAGTTGGCCACACATATAGCATTTGCTCACAAGCAGACTCAGATCTGTCATGGAATCTGTTCATACAAGTTAGATGGATTCTCTGCTGTTAAAAAATTTACGCTTTGAAGCACTTTAATCACCTTTTCAACCTGAAATACATGAAACTTATTCTGATGTCATTCATTCACCTTTTTTTTTTTAAAGAGAGAAAGAAAGTGAGAGAGAGAAAATCAATTTTTATTGAGTTTTTCACATAGCTTTCATTGCTCAGACACTTAGTTGTTTATATGAGTGCTGGGGTTTGAACTGTGTACTTGCACATTCCAGGCAAGCTCTGTAACCACTGAGCCACCGTTCCAGCCCCCATTACCTTTCTTTAGGTTAGAATCAATCCTATATTAGGATGGGGCACAGATAAAATAGAGCACTAGATAGTCTATAGCCAAGTAGCTCTTAACACTCATACTCTGTTTATGAAGAGGCAGCAGTGACTATAAAATATGTCCAGCAAACACAGGAAAAACACCATTCACTCTGCCTCTGAAAAATAATTTCTGAAATTCCTTATACTAGTTAATTCTTAAGTACAAATATAATTAGTAATATCAAAGTACTTAATAGCTGCCTCTGGATAGTTCCCCCAATAGAGGTACATCAGTTGTTACCTATCTTACAGGGAGGATTTTAATTGACAAGATTTTATGGATTCTGATATATTTTGGAGAGTATTGTTTTTTGTTCTAGAAGGTAACTTACTTAGCTGGACTCAACTCAAAACTGTTTTGCAGTGGGCGGAAGCCAATATTTTCAATTTTCCCGCTACAGCTTTCACAGTCTGCTTGCATCTATAGTTCTGGCATCTGTCAAGGATCTGGGGGATGATTTACACACAGGTTTCAAGGTGCCCACTTCAGTTTCTCAATATCTCCACTTATTTTTCAATGCACATATGTTTTAACACCTGGCTTTATGGCTATAAAAGCCGATAAACCTGTAGCTTTCTATTTGAGTTCTTGTCATTTGTCTCCACATGAATGAGGGCATTTCCTCAAGTGAAAACCCTCCAGTCTATTCTTAACTAAACTCAAGGGCTTTCAAATAGTTGTTTTTAAATGTTTTTTTTTTTTTTCTTCAAAATATACTTCAGTCACTGTCTGTGGAAAAGTCAGTTTGAAACAAGGCTCACTGTCATTAGCAGAACTGAAGTACTGTGTGTTTCAGCTTAACATGCATGATGTTGAATATTTTGTCTTGTACAATTATCAAATATTAAATATGAATGAGTTGACTCATTAGAAAATTTAATATGAAGGAATATTATTTATATATTTTAATATGATGATAGAAATAATTTCTCATATTTATCTAAAGATCAAATATATATTTGGAGAAGTCCCTGTATGTGATAAGAGGCTTGTAAACCATACAAGAAGCACAGTCAAGTACAATTTGGAGGCTTGATTACATGGAAGAATGAAATATTAGAAATCTTTATAGTCAAGGAAAATACTTTGATTAAAAAGCGGAGGCAGTCATCTATGGGATGGGCCTGCAGATATTTGTGTAGTTGCTTGGAGAACAGCAGGAGATAAATCTGGGACAAATTGGTAGAGGATTTTTAATACTAGACAGTGATATTTAGAAGTTATTTTTAAAGACAGTGTGGAGAACTTGAAGGAGTTTTGAGCAGAGCACTTGATTGACATGACATTAATAATATTTGGATTGATTCAAGCAGGGAGAGATGAAAGGCAGACAGAAATTCAAGTAGGCTATTGTAAGAGTCTTCATTAGAGTATATGAGGGTGTTGAACAGTGTCCTTACAATAGCAAAGAAAAGGAAATAAGGAATTGAAGGAGAAGCTGCTTATTGGGAGAGTTTACACAATAGAATTTTATCAGATATTGCAGATGAAAGGGAATTTAAAACTCAAATTTTATTCCATGCTTATTGTAAAGAGATGCAATCTTTATCAGCAAGAGGGAGCTATGGAAGCAGAGTAGGTTTTTATGAGAACATAACAGTGCTCAGTTTTAACTTTTTGCTTTCATTTTGTTGTTTGAAAGATTGAGTCTGGAGCTGGAAGAGGTGTTGTCAGAATGCATTAAATTTTTGAAATCTAGGGAGAGGAATGACGGTCTCCTCTGAGGAAATCTGTCTCCTCTGTCTTATTCCTTCTCTCTTTCCTTTTCTCCCTCTCACTTTCTAAAAATAACTTGGAAAATTCCATTATTCAGATGCCAGTAGAATGTCTAATATCAACATAAACAGAGTGAGCAGACAGAGATTTGTTATCATCAGGTTAGTACATATTCAGAATCACACTTGTCAAGGGAAAAATTAAGTTTTAAAATGGTAGCATTATCATCAGTGGTACAGAGACATCAGTTTGGGCAGAGTGATAGTAATTAGACAGATTAAGAAGTAACTGGGGCTGGAGCAGTGGCTTAGTGTTTTCGGCACTTGCCTGGCAAGCACGAGGACCCGGGTTCGAACCCCAGCACCATGTACGCAACTAAGTGTTGGAGCAAGGAAGGCCATGTGAAAAACTAAAGTTATTTCTCTCTTTCTCTGTCTTTCTCACTGTCCCTCCCTCTTTAAAAAAAAAAAAAACTGAATAGTTACAAAATAAAATAATCACAGTAATATTGTTTGTTGAATTAAGAAATAAATAGCTACAGCTGGAGCAGTGGCTGAGTGGTTTCAGCGCTTGCCTTGTGTGTGCAGGGATGCATTCATACCCCAGCACCATGTACACAATGAAGTGTTGGAGCAACAAAGGCCACATGAAAATAAAACTGATTCTCTCTCTCACTGTCTCTCTCTATTAAAAAAAAAAAAGAAATATGGGGAATAAGATTCAGGAATGCTGAAAGATTTTTATTACTATAACAAAGAAACTTATTTTTTTTTTTTTTTTATCAAAGAAGAGGGTAAGATTGCCTACCTTATTGGAGATAAGGAGGGCTGTTGGGGAGCAGGTTTGCCTGGGAGAAGAGATATAGGAAATTGAATGGAGAAATTGACAGTCAGATGTAAAAGCCTGTTTCAAGACAGAGAGCTGGGGTAGAAGTGCAGATTTGATAATTTACTGAGTGTGTACGTGCATATGTACATGTATTATGTGTGTGAAAACTGAAATCTCCAGGCATGACATCATACATAAAAGGAGAGTATGGGTAAAAAGAGAAAATAGATGAATGTGGAACCTGGGAACAGCAATATTTGAGAGGCTGGCAAAGGAGAAAACAAACAGTTTTGTAAGGCGTGTCTAGGAGGGTTGGGAGGAAAACAGAAGGGAAATATAGTGCAGAATGAGGGGTCAATTACCGGTGTTTGAAGTCTCACAGGTTCCAGTGTTCAGTGGTTCAAGGCAGACGTTGGGAGCATTTAGAAGAGTTCGACAGAATGTGGATGCAAACCATAATGGGCGACAAAGGATGAAGCCAACTTACTTTTGAGTCACTTTTATCTATTTCTTCATTTAACTTTTTGCCATTTATAATGCAAATGCAGGAAGTACACAGGTTATAAATATAGTATTATATAATTTTTTAAAAATGGAATGTCCCTGGTAGCTAACATCCAGATCAAATCATTTCTTTTATACTTAGTTTTTATTTTCACTTTTTCTTCTCATCAGGTAGTATATCTTGTTTGGTTTTTGTTCTTATATCCCTCCTACTTTAGTCTTCCTCTTTAAAATATTTCTTCTTTCTGGTTCAATGTCTTTTCTGAGTTCTGTCATGTCATCTCCGAGCATTTCTAACTTTAAGCTTTGTTGTTCTTTAATTCTGCTATCATTTTCTTAATTTATTCTAGCTTTTATTGAAATGCTAAACTACAGTTCTCAGTGTTCTGTCATGCTTTTTTTTCCCCACATTTATTAGAAGTATACAGCGATACAGGATACTGAGGGGGAAACATTGTCAAAACAGTAGCAATCAATGTGTATAAACTTTATTATCCAGGGGTAATGCCAACGCATAGATAAACTACTATGGGTTTCATCTGTTGCAGTTTCCCCCAGAAGAATTCATGTGTTAAATGGGTATCTAGTGGAGGAATGACATCGGCTTCTGTGATGGTTCCCCCATCTTCTCAATCACCAGACTCCTATGAGTTCTACATATACCCTCCCCCCTCCCCATCCCCTTCCCTACACCTCCAAGTTACCTAGGGAGCTTTCCCCCTGTTGCACTGAAAGTCATTCAATTTGAGGTTTTGTTAGGTCAGCCGTCTGTCCTACTGTTTCAACATAAATTCTAGTATCAACAGATGAGAGAAACCATTTGGCCCTTAAGTCTCTGAGCTTGGGAGACTTCACTAAGCA